>VXBW01008259.1:40583-59400 GCA_013400375.1 Thinocorus orbignyianus | reverse complement strand
GATGTTTCAAACACTTTCAAACGCAATATCTCAGAAAAGGTGTTGCAGTCATCTGTGGGGCCAGGTTTAGTGCACTGTCAGCAGGAACTGCTGCCATTAGACCACACACCTCTGCCACACCACAAGCTTCTCATTTTTTGGAAAAATGTAGTGCACTGGGTACAAATGTAGCAGTGGTTAACTTCTTTTTGCAGGAGAGTACAGGATTCCAACCTTTACTACAGTGAGCTAAATCGCACTGTAGAGAAATCAGGGCAAAAATACCAGTGGACCTGAAATCAGCTGTGTCATGAACATCTATTACCAACACGACACAAGCTATCCACCTTTCCTGATCATCCTCCACTAAGAACATCTTCCCTTTTGGTGGATATATGAAGGGGTCACCAAACCGTCAGAAATTAACCCCGACCACCAAAAATCCTGGGCACAAGCCAGCACACAGGTTTCCTTGATCCTTCAAGTGAGCATGAGGCCATTTCACGTCTCCCCGGAATGCCTGTCATATCTGGAAGGATCTGCCCTGCAGGAAAGATACCAAAACCCTCTTTTTACATGTCTGTACTGGGAGCCCAGGAGCTCATCTAAGTGCCATTTGTAGGTAGTGGACTTCCTTTTTCCGCCCCCCCCCCCTTTTTTAATTTTGTCTAAACTTGTTTCAAGAATTGCAGTACACCCCTCAAAATAGTTTTATTTATTTATCAAAATGTAAGGTTTGTACTTAAAACACAGAATGCTCTCCAGATATCAGCTATCTTATGACAATTCATTATTCATAATCCTTAAGTTAATTTTTTGGATGTTAAGCTATTGTCCAATAGCTGGTTGTGACATTTTGGAGGAGGAGGGGAGTGGAAAAGAATGCTTTTGAACTGGGCCAGACTCATTGTACAGGAATTGGAATTGCAAGTACCCCTCACTTCTCCACTGCTGACTTAATCTTTTCCTACAAGGTGGTTTCTTGGACCCAGTATCATTCTCCAACAGCATCCTTTATACCTGCTTGTCTGTCAGCATGCATGGAGGGGATGCAACTTACAATCCGATTGGCTGTGGAAAGTGGGAAGAGGTACCAAATGACACCAGACTGGAATAAAATACTTCTACAACCTTTTAACAGAGCCCTGAGGCATCCAGTTATGAGCAAGTTGGGATTTTCATCATTAAGTAACAATCAAATCTCAGTAACATGCAAGGAGTCAGCTGGGCTGTGGTTTAATTATGTCCCAAGTGCTGAGAAACTGGGAGTTTCACACATACTCCACTGGGACCAGAAGCATAATGGTCTTGTTCACAGAGACAGTCACTGCATCAGCATACCTCTCCACCCCACAGCTTGGGGAACTCAGTTCTTTGCCTGAAATGATGTTATCTGAGCTCTATTTTTCCCCTCTCATCTGCACTGTATGTTCTCGAGCTACTTTTCTGCAGTTCGCTTTGGCCAGTTTATTCCAAATTAGCCACTGCCCTCGGTGATCAAGAATTATCACTGAAATAACCATGCAAGAACAAAGGAGGAGATATTCAAAAGCACAGATGAGCATCAGGGTCTAATTTTTGTCTTAGAAAGTTCCCCTCATGAGTATTACAAGGCTACCTTGAGAAGGGTACCTGATACTGGTAGCCCGTATGGCAAAAAAGAAAGACAGTGTTCACATAACAAGAGACATTTGCCAAAAGCCCACACAGAAGCATCCTTGCATTCCTTCCCAGATGCTGCATGCATTGCCCTGAACACTCTCTGCTCATACACATTTGCTATGTGTCAGACTTTTGCTTAGTACCTTCTTCAAAGAGAAGAAATGAAACCTTTTATAGAATCCATAGAGACACCCAGAATCCATGTTGTAACAGAGCACCACTTTGCGATACCTCCAAAACCACCCCACAAATGCAACATTCCTCTTGCATTCTCATTCCTGTTTCTACTTGTTCCATGAAAATAAAACCTCCTCGCTACGCATGTTTTGGTCTATTATTCACTCTCCAGCCTCTGTTTAAAACACACCAGATTCCAGCTATAAGCTGCTTCAAATATCCTGAGAACTTCTGCAAAACACAATGCAAATTTGAAACGTTCAAGCCTGATGCTAATGCAATAAAAGAAGGTGAATATGATTCCAGATACACAGTTGGTGTAATGCCTTTAGGAACCGCTTCATCAGTTTGATTTAGAAAATGATTGTATTATGTAAAAACAACTAAATTGGATAAGAGGGAGAGGGAACAAGGCAGGAACAACCTTAGGCAGCAGAAGTCTTTTGAATATTTTGCACAGACCTGACATGGTGAGTTGGTAGCAACCTTCAGCCTACCAACTGACAATGACAGCTATTCACTTTAATATTTTTCCTGTCAGAAGAGTCCTGAGAAACAATATCAGCCTAATGAGAACAGGGAGCCTGGGCAGAGGCCAGGGTGGGAGATAAAGGATTTGCCTCCCTTCTGCTTTCCTCTGTCCCTATAGGTCCCCAAAATCAGGAGGAAGGGAGGCAGTGAGCAGAGCCTGCTGGAGGCACTTTTCCACAGACAGCTGTGATTTTACCCATCGATTCTTCTTCCAGTCCAGCTTTGTTTGTCCAGAGCCTCCTGCTTAAATAGGTAATTGAATATTACTTCGCTGAATTAAATAGAAGATCTGGGAAATAAGTGCAGCTTCATGCTGTAGAAATGATGGGAAAAATTATCAACACATATGTCTGTGTAATGCTAAACAGCTGTCAAGAAGTAAAAAAGATATCTGAAATGGCACTCCTATGCATCGCCATAAAAAATTCTATCCTTGTAACCGTTACTGCTCCTTCATCTGTTACGCCAGCAGGGAAATATTTGCTAGGTGCTGAATTAACTCACTGCAATTATTCCAAGCTTTGATTGCTGAGGGATGGCCGAAGGCTGGTTGGTTACTGTCCCTCTGCCCACAGGCTGGTGCGGCCACACTGGACACTCACAGCCCCTTGTCTGCATGGATGGTGGTGGCAGTGACAGTGACAGCTGCCTGTGCCCAGCGGAGGTGCTGGTGAGAGTGACAGGAACTTCAAGACATGCACTGGGCACTGGCTTCAGAGAGAGGGATCCATTTTAAGCATTTCTAGTGAAGGTGCCTGGATGCCAGCCTTGACTTGTCATTAATTTGAGCCAAGTCATCATGGAAGTAAACATGAGTAAGGTAAATTCCAACAGGTGGCACAGCTGGAAAGCTTATTATGGACAGAGGCTGACAGAAGCGAAAAAACACATGCTTCATCTCTTCCTGCAGTGAGTGAAATCACAAGGGCCTCTTGCCCTTGATGCAAAGCCACAGGACCTTGGTGACTATGGGGCTAGGGAACGCATCCCTGAGCAAGCTGTGGGAATGAGCTGGCTCCAGCATCTCTGCCTGCCCAGGCACCACTGCTCCTTGGTCCCTTCCAGTCTTCTCCCTGGAGAGTGACTACTTTCACTTCTCCAGAAATGCTACCATCTTCTTATGGGTGTTCTCGTATTTTTTCCCAGTGGCACATATTAGCATCTGCCCTAGCTCTCAACGAAATCAGAAGCACGTTACTGATCCGTTAAGGGTAAAATGCTCTTTCCTGCTCAGCATAGCAATGGATTGCCTGAGAGCTTTGCCATACACTGAATTAGACGTGGTCTGTGGCCACTAGAGACTAGTGCTTACATATTGTTCAGGCTTTTACGTTAGATCAGTTATATTAGCATTGCTTCTTTCACCAAAAGAAAATAAAAGTGAGTATGGTGATCCTTTTGGAAGAGGTTGATCCCACCCTGTTTTTTAAGCAAGGCAAGGGCAATTCTGAGAAAACAGAAATTAGGAACAGCTCCTCACGAGCTCTTTTCTTTATTTGCCCTTGACATAGGCAAAATAAAAAGACAGCAAGAGAGAGGGTCTTTTCATTCTCTTTTACTGACATACAGTTCAGTCTTCTGCAAGGAGGCATACCCTAATACCAGGGCTCTGATCCCATAAGGATAGGGATAAAGCTAAGGGCCATTGTTGCTCGCTACTGAACTACTGCAGAAATGGGTTTATGCATGGAAGAGAAAGAAAGCTGCATGTCTTCCCTTGGACTTTGCCGGTTAAAACCAGGACATGCCAAACTCCTGTAAGACTACAGCACCTCAGCCCAGGAGACAACCCAGGTTTCTTCACGGATAGGCCTGCATAAAGTGAAGCAACTAATGATCAAAAAGATCTCGCTTGCCATTCAGCCAATATTTTATCAAATAAGAACTCCTAGTTTCTCCTTGAGAGCCGGTTCTCATTGATGCTTATAGATATTCTTGCATTGTCAGCTTATATTTTTGTGGTCCTTCCCAGGGACTGAAAGAACCTTATTAGCACTAGGTAATTTAGTCTTCTATTACCCTGTTTAAATTGTGGCTGTGACACAGCATGAGGGGCACAGGTACAAACTGCAAAGGCAAAGGAACAAATAAGTTACCTGGAGGTCTCTCTTGGTGTCCTGCAGAAATCCCTGTGGAGAGGCATCATCTACTGCTACCTCACTGCAAAGGTCAATCACTCAAGCCACAGCAATTCAGTTTTCATCAGAGGAGAAGAAGTTGGTTGAGATGGCATCATCATAATTCCATTTTCACACTGAGATGAGCTTAGCCTTCACCAGCACTTGTTCTCAAGCCTGACCCCTCTCCTGCCTAGTACCACCCTGACTCAAAAGTCTGCTTCTGCTCCTGCAATGTCCACAATCAAAAATGTCATGGACATACCTCTGCAATGTAAAAAATTTTCTCTTGCCCCTTAGGAATCCCTATATCAGCTGTGCATTGCCATGACACACCCATAAGAAAAGGAAAAATACATTTATCGGGAAAGCGCAGGTGCTGGAAAGAGTGGTTTTCGTCATAAAACATCCAAGTGCTGCCTCTGTTTCTAGTAAGAGTTGTTGTGGCCCTGAGCACAGCCAGCTTTCAGCCCTACCAGTGATTGCTTTTCCTAAGGTCACCTGCAAGAAAATGAGAAACAGGAATAAAACATCCCAGCTCCAAATCTTACACTTCAGTCTTATGGCCATTGCCTCCCTCTTTTGCCTTTGCCAATTTTATACTGTCCTGCTTGCAAAGACATTCATACTCTTACAGCACCTCTCTCCTCCAAGCAAAAATCAACAGAAGTCACTGCTCATTTAATAAATGAAGCAAATAAACTTTTCAGTGACTCTAGCAGTTGCTCAGAAAGGATGAAAGCACTCCAGAAGCCTGCACTCCATTGGGTTTCTAGAGCAGTAACTGTTGTACCTGAACTGCTCTTCTTCCCCTTGCTGTTTCCACCATGGAAAACCAAACTTCCTTATCACACTCCACTCAAGAGTGTATCAAGACCTAACATTCTGTACAAACCTGATGAAAATATGGAGAGGTAGCACAATAGCTGTAACCACTAGCTTTGTGTATGTATCCACCAGACCTGTACTGCTGGATAAATATACCATATGAAAATCCCTAGGAGAAGAGAGATTATGGTAACAGTGGCTTATCTGTATGATATTTGATTAACCGAAAAGGATTTAATCAAACAGTGATTTCTCTTTGGTAACCTGTCCCATTTCCTTCTCAAGCAGCACAGTATTGACAAAAAAACCCAAACAACAAAACAAACAACCCCCCCCACCAAAAAAAAACCAACAAAAAAAACCCCAACCCAAACCAAACAAACAAAAAAAAAACAAAACAAACAAACAACAACAAAAAAAAAGTAAAAGGACTATTTTTGGATACAGTGAGTTCTTGCCAATGCCCTATTCCTGTGTCCTAGGCATCTGCCACCCACTGAAGGTTTGGGAAAGGAGAGCATCACTGCTACTGGCAGCCTGCAGCCTTTGCAGCAGCAGCAAGAGCACCACGGTCACCACACCAGGACCTCCTGGGGGCCTTCAGAGGCAAGAGGGACAAGGAAAAAGCCAAGTCCCCTTGAAATTAATAGCACAACATCTGCTGAATTCTCGGGCCAGGGAGACATCCAGACACTTTCTCAGCAGAGACCTCCATTTCTGACTCCATTTACTGCAACAGCTAACGAAATACATTCCAACTAACATTAACACCAGTGGCACATCATGTTTTTCTGCCTGGTACCCCAGTGAATCTGCGCATAGTGATTCACGCCAGGGATGAGGAAGACTCTGCTGGCAGCCTGGAGTGCAGGAGTCCATGTTGAATGAGGACCCATATGTCTGTGTGAGACAGAACTGGGAGTCCACAATGGCAGAAAGATAATTCAATTACCCTTAAATAAATAAATAAATAAATAATCCCTGTGGAAAACACTCAAGTACATGTAATTTACACCTGTTTTTTTTAGCTAAGTCTGGCCCCAGGGTATGTGTAATGATGCAAATTAGAAGAACTCTTATTTGGACAAACTGTGCAACCTCAAAAAATCTCCTTCACTTTAAAGACCTGATTGCCTTATAAAACTGAAAAAGTCCTTCTTGGATGCTAACTATTTTGTAGGCATCTCAGACAATATATTATTTGCATCAAGACAGGGACGGTAAAACTTCTCAGGGGAACCTTAGATATTTCAAGGGTTTCTTTTTCCTCTTTTTTCTAGTTCTCAATGTGTAAAACCTAATGGTTTGTTTTTCTCCTTTCTCAGAGAGAAAAAACGATTCTGATTCAAAGCAGCACTGAAACACGAGGCTCTGCCAGATGTTACATAAACGATGATGTAATGCTGAAGTATTTCATTACACATGCAGCTCTGTTCTTCAGCACAGCAGTGATTTATTACATTTTGTCAATTCCATTTTATGTACCCATCATTTTTACATCATTTTTCTTCATGACATTGTTACATTCTCACAGAAGCACATAGAGATAACATCATAGCAGTGCAGGCAATGAAGTTATCATTTTACAAACAACATTACTAATAAATAAGTATACTGGTGAGGGGAAAATCAGCTGCCTGAGAGAGTGAAAAGCAAATTTACCTTTGAATAATCTGGTGGGGGAGAAAGACCATAGGTCCAACAGGAAAAATGAGTTTGTATCCTTTCGGAGCATCTTCTGCCTTTATGCACGACGGTGAGGAAATGCTGCTCTTGCCTCTTTGCAGTTTAATCTCACATTCTCTTTGTTTTCCTGATGTGTTCTGTGTGTTGTCGGCTAGATCTCATACAGCAGCTAATTGGTCAAACAGGTTCATCAGCAAGTGCAAGAAGATAAATGCTTAAACCTGTTTTGATCCTGAAATTACCGAGCCATCAGACCTATTAGCTTTTTATTCATGATCTTCCATCAAGGTTTGTTAGAAAAAGCAGATCCAGCAACATTGCTTCTTATCAGGAGAAAAAGAATTGTAGAAACTATAAGCTGAAAATATATGAAGGTCATGTAAAAATAATGCAGCAGGATACTTGAAAGATTCCTACAGCAATATGGTTAAAGAAAGTAACCCTTTCTAATAAGCAGGGTGCCAAGAATCCTGTAAGACAGCTGAAGTCCTCTTTTCTAGCAGACAGCCATTAACCTGCATCATGCAAAATGTTGCAGTGAGAGGATGCAGCTGTAGCTCATAATAATTTAAAATTTCCTTTCCAAGGATCACAAGGCCAAATTCTGCTTTTGCTATGTCACTAGAAAAATCAAAGAAGCTTGCTGTTTTAAATGTTGTATCCCCTTTGGTCATCTTAAAGGTCCCTTCCGACCTAGACAATTCTATGATTCTATATGAAAGGCATATACCCCTGTGTTATACAGAATCTCTGTGGGTCAGTGTTCGTTACTCAGTAGTTAAGGTACAGGTCAGCAGAAGACTCAACTATGTGCCTAATTCTCATTAACTTCAGTGAAAAAGCACATGCTTAGAGATTTGGCTAAACCAAAGCTTCCTTATTCTGTTCTTCAGGATATGTTTGGGCCCTATTCCAAAGCCCATTATAATGTATCTGAGGCCACCGACTGCACTGCTTCTGGGATTTCATTGCAGAGCACTCAGCCTATCTAAAAATGTCAGTGTTTCACAGAAACATGATTCTACTCTTACATATTGCTGAATCCTTACCCAGTCCCTCAAAAACAAACAGTCCAGAAAGGAAACTGCTTTCTACTCCAGGAGAGCTCTAGGAAGCTGTCTGGTCCACAGATTCTTACTGTCTAAAGTGAGTCAAGAGATAATCTGGGTTTATTTTGACTCCCTGCTTGGGTTTCAGACCATAATAATTAATCTTCTAATTGTGTTGGTAATTTGAGCTTCACCACCTACTGTTGTTTGTGTCCCCCAAACAGTGATACCTCCCTTTCCACCAAAGGTAATTAGAAAGTAGAAATGGAGAAACGTCAACATACCACATTCTTTTTCTGTATCTAGTTAAGACAAGAACTTCCCAGGCAAAATCTTCTTAAACAAAGCAAAACAAAACAAAACAAAAGAAAGAAAGAAACAAACAAACAAAAAAACCCCAACACAACAACAAAAAAAGTCCATTCTGCCTTTATTCTTTACTTACTTGTGTAGGCCCAGTCAGTGATGACAATGCAATAGGTCATCTCTACTGCCATTACTGCAGGTAAGGAGAGGCATAGAGAAGGGAAAGAACTTGCCTAAGGCCATGTAGAACATGAATGGCAGAACCAGAAACAAAGCCAGGTCTCCCAAGCTCCTGTCTCCTTACTGGACCTCACTGTTACAGTGAAACACTGACCAAGAGAAGAGTTTCAACATTTTTGGGAGCTTCAAGGAAAACAGACATACATAGGTAGTTTTTCAGGTTCGGTCTCTTGACCAGCTCATCTGGGGCTCGCACCTCTGGGATGTCTCAGTGGCGGCTGGTGGGACAGCATTTCTGGCAGGTCAGAACCCGCTCCCTGGCTCCAGGCATCGCCCCTGGAGCCCATCAGGCTCTGAGAAGAAACGGTTTGCCTTAGAAGTCAGCGTTGGGTTTTTTTGGAGGGGAAGGAGGAAGAACTGTGTCTTCAGTTGTCTCACAACGACCAAAATAACTGCAAGTACCTCAGCAATGCAACACGGTCATCCTCTCAGCGTTGTCCTATATAAGGTTACCTGGAAATGGAGAAAGAACTTTTAAGGCACCATGGCACACAGGAGGATGTAATCTATCGGTGGGTGCAGGCTGCTTTTATCTTCTCATTAGTGTAAAAAAATTAAAAAAAAAGTTTATTATCTAACTAGCCATGAGATTAAAACTGGGGCAAATAGGAGTTTGATTTCTTTTCAGATAAAAGAGATGTTACAAATGAGAATTTTATCTTGCATGGAGGCGCGACAAAGTATGAAACAGAATCCTTCTTGATTACAATCTTCCATCATTTTGATTTTATAATTACTGAATGGAATCAATCAGCTTTCAATTGTTACCTTGGCGAAAGATTAAAACATCATTACGTCATACATATTTCACACTTTAGCAAATTTTAATAAACTGAATGCGTGAGAAATGGTCATATTATCTTTCACGGCACTGGGATGCTAATGACATTTCTATTGATTTTAATTCACATTTGTTGGTCAAAATAACTCAAGATTCAGGCAAGGCATGGACTCCCATAATCAACACTAACAAATGAAGAATGCTGAGCACTGAAATGGCTAAAATAGAACTATTAATCAAAAATATCATAAAATAATTACCTAGGGATGTCTTATCTTCCTAATGATCATCCTTTATGGTCTATCGATCCATTTATAAGGGGTACATGTTGGTGATCTCTCCATGAGAGAACCAGGGAGGAAGTAAAGGAGAGCACCACAAAGTAGGTGACACAAGATGAGCAGAGGAAGCCATCTCAGACACAGCTGTCCACCAGCCCTTTCCAGCACCCTGATATTTCCATGGGAAGACAGGATGCCTCCTAGTTGATCTGGCCTTGGCTTGCTGTGGCAAAGACATTTTTCTCATGGCACTCATGGCCCAGGCCAGCCAGCAAAAGCCCTTTGGACCCACCAGCAGTGTTCCTGCCAAACCACAGCTGGTGCTGGCACTAGCCTATAAAGCTGTCAATCACACAATGCCATGTGTACGCCAGGTCTCGTTTCAGCTGTGCCAGCCTGGTCCATGCAAGGTAGCAATGCCTCTTCCATCAATAAAATGATGGGGAGCAGGTTTGGGAGGTTTCTGGTGGGTTCTGAATACCTTTTAAATACAAATTATAGGACAGTCTGCATCTCTTACCACTTGTACTGTGAGTAAACAAATCCTTAAAGTTATCCAACTAAACTAAATAATCCCATCTATTAAGGCAAACAGGTACTTGTTACTCAGTATTCCTGAAAGTTTTAGAAATGTAATGCAACCATCACTTTTTTGCTGAATTGTATTTTGTTGCTTAAACTCATACTGGTGCTTTCTCTTCTACTTCTAAGCACATCTTAATAGCAAGATGATGTAATTAGATCTTGAATTACTGAGATTTCATTACTATTATCAATACACTAGGGAATATTTACTACTATACTCTGAAATGTTATAAATAATTAAAATTTAAATACATTTGTTGAATTAATACAGCACATTTCGTGATACCTTTTTTCCTTCTTCTCCCTGGTCCAGTACTGGGATGCTATTAGCCCATAGACCTGCAAGCTTTTAAAAATCAACTCATCTCCAAACCCTTGAGGAGTGCCATTAACACCAAAAGAGCTAAACACCTACTGCTGATCTCCTTGAGCTCCATGTCAGTCCATGAAGTAATTAGGTTTTCCATCCCATAAAGCAACCCACTATTACTGCCTCAGGCCTTTATTGTTTTAATGCATGCACTCACCGACATGTGCAATTTACTGATATACAGCAGAATTTCATCAGTCACGGAGCACTTTAGCAAAACTGTAATTTAGCTATATTACCAGATCTCTACAATTATCTTTGGAAACCTTAACTGTCCTTCTCTTCATTGTCATCAGATATAAACATGAGTGGGTAGGGATACTGTATGTCATGGTTTTTATGTCAGTAATGCAAAAGATAGATTTATTAGCTCCCTTAGATAGTGCTCTTGGTGCTGCTGCAAAGGCTGCAGGCTGCCAGTAGCAGTGATGCTCTCCTTTCCCAAACCTTCAGTGGGTGGCAGATGCCTGGGACACAGGAACAGGGCATTGGCAAGAACTCACTGTATCCAAAAATAGTCCTTTTACTTGTTTTTTTTTGTTTGTTTGTTTGTTTGTTTGGGGTTTTTTTGTTTGTTTTGTTTTGGGTTGGGGTTTTTTTGTTTTTTTGGGGGGGTTTTGTATTTGTTCTAGTGGTGCTGTGGTTTTGGTTTCAGAAGTCTCCTGCGCAGAAGTATGAATGTAGTGTCATATCTCTTCAGTAAATATTATGATTTGAGATCCAGCTTTACCAGGAGTAGAGAACAAATACCTGCTATGGTAATCTTTAGAAACCATGTCCCATCCAGTTACACAGCATATGCACACGCATAACTGTTCAACAGTCCCTGCCCGAAAAATTGCTGACTCATTTGCCACACATGATATAATAGCAGAAAAGAGTGAATAGAGCAGAAAAGAGCAGAATAGAGTGCATCCTCAGCAAGTTTGCCGATGACACCAAGCTCGGTGGCGCGGTTGACACGCTGGAGGGAAGGGATGCCATCCAGAGGGACCTGGACAGGCNTACAGAACAAGCTGGTACGTGGAGAAGGTGGCAACAGAGCTTAGCCACTTCTTTGGGCATAACAGGGTGGAATACTCTGTCAGACAGAGGTAAATTTAGGATTATTACAGGTTTCTGTTATTCTCACAGCTGGTCAGACAGAAACCAGCAGGATGCCCCCATGCTCCCAGGATTTCACAGGCACGGCTGCCATTACACCACCCAGGGGCCAGAGTAGCACCAAGCAAGCAGGGCATAGCCAGTAAATGCTTTCTGAGCAGTAAGGAGTTACAGATCCCTCATTTGCCCAGGGAAGTTGTTGATGCCCCATCCCTGGAAATGTTTAAGGCCAGATTGGATGGGGCTTTGAGCAACCTGCTCTAGGGAGAGGTGTCCCTGCCCATGGCAGGGGAGTTGGAACTTGATGATCTCTAAGGTCCCTTCCAACTCTAACCATTCTATGATTCTATGAAAAAGAGGATTATACATCTCATTCATTGCAAATCATTTAATTACATAAGGAAAGTGAGACACAGGCACTTGGGAAACAAAATGTGACTGGTTTCTTGATATATTCCTGCTGGAAACAGAGGACAAATTCCCTCAATTCCCTCTGTTGTAGAGATTATCACTTACCTGATGAATCTGGATCCTCCAAAAATTGTGCTGTGAGCACAGGTAAGCCAGGGTTTGAGGCTTGCTTCTATGTTGTACAGTACTGAATGAAATCCAAAGATATCAGTAGGGACAGAGGAGACCACTTAAGAGCCCAGCAGGGATGGAGCAGATATTTACGGACAGCATGAACTGGAAACGCAAGAAAGAGCTGCACAAAGCTGCATTGGCTAAAAGTTTGGCTCTCAAGTGTTTTAAAAATATATCAGGGATGAGTGCATGTCACTGGCTCATGTTACAGGCTTGAGTATTACTTTTCAAGGCTGTTCAAATCAAGCTTTCCTGATATTCTCCCTCTTCTACCAGACACGTCTGCTAGGTTAACAAGGCATTCTTGTAAGCAGCAGGAGCATTGCAAAAGCCAATACTTATTTTAAGATCTAACACTGCTAAAGGCAAAATACAAACATATACGGCAGGAAAATTGAACTGAGCTTGGACCTGTAATGAAGGGAATCATGGAAGCAGCCAGTGCTCTGGACCAACAACACCAAAACTCAATGGACTGTAAATATTAATCCTCTCCCACTCAAAGATGATAAAACATGTTCCTCTTGTCCCCCTGCATGTCTTCAGAATGGGAGATATTATAACCCTCAAATACTTTAGCAGAAGCACATACTACACTGGGTTTTTCAATGTCTTCATGCTTAAAAAACATTATTCCAAGCAAAGTCACTCATTACTTCAGTTTGAGACCCCAGGCAAGCTCTCCCAAACAACTCGTTTACATCCATAAAATCGAGAAATTCCAACCTCTGAATTTCCTTGGCAACGAGTGAGCTGCCAGCAAAACATCCCCTGATATCAGCCCGCAGGACTTCATGTCCTCACCAGGAAAACCTGGTACCAGGAAAACAAAAGCCCACTAACACACCAGGAAGCCAGCAGCACTTTTCTTGTAATTATAGCAGCTCAGAAAAAATCAGGCACTGTCCTTCACATCCAAAGGCACAAGAAGAGACACTCTTGTTGATTAATGGCTTCCTAACAGTCGAGGTCATTTACTGCATATCCAGCATGACTGAAGCAACACGCTTGTGGTAATAATCTCAAATCAGAGGGACATCAAAAATGAGCCTTGAGGACAGAATTCTCCCTTTTCTATTCCCACATAACAGCCATTTATAAAGCCACAGCAAGACTCAAAGTGCACCTTGAAACACAGATTTAAACATAGGAGCCTGACTTGCAAAGTAAAATGAATGTAGAAGAATTTACTCACTATGTTTTGAGCCTCTTACAGTATCATTGTTTAAAAAAAATAAATACAATTATGGCAGTGCCACAAAAACAATAAAGCAGATAAATGTGGAGTCAAGGAATCACTCTTACTCTACATCTGTCCCTAAGAGAATAAAGTGTGTTGCTAAACTAAAGCCTCATTAAGATGAGATGTGCTCTTCCTGTTTTCCTTTCCATGGTCACTGGTTACCTGAGTTTCTCCCTTCTAATCAGTTCCTTTTTAATATCTTGCTCATACTGGGTGAAATATTGGTTCTAGAGGCAGTCTGAGATTTTCTGTTTGCTTCAGTGGGGCCAGAACCTCACACTCAGGTTTTATTGTGCCTGTGGCTTGGCCCTTTCTTTCCTGCACCTCTGACCACTACCTGCCCGTCCCAACTCTCTAGCCACCATCCCCACATCTCCTTCAGTACCAAGAAATTCCTATCTCTTACGGAGCACATGGCTCAAATACACATATGTGTATGGATATGGATACGGATACATACATGTGCGTATGTATGTATGTATGTATGTCTACGTCTGATTCCAAAGAGAGAAAAATAAAGTATATACACTTAAACTAGAGATTTTGAGTATGTGTTGGTCCCACTGCTGTATCAGCCTACACAATTATACTGCCCAGGGACCCAGCAGCACAACCCAGGCCATCTCAGAACATCAGGACACTGGATAGGTGTCATCTGTTTGTCCCCAAGTTTTGCCCCCCGCCTCCTCTAAATTAAGTGGGAATTGGAGAGATCTTGGACAAGACCCCCCATGGGTCTGATATGTGGTCGGGGTCATGGGGACATTCCTGTCTGCTTTCACTGAGGGTCACAGCTGTCCTGGGTCTCTTGTTTCATGCAGACCTCCGCTTGTCTGGTCGTAGGCTGACAAGTGTGTGTCACCACCACAGATAAGAGAGAGACTTGGGTTTCAGGGTTAGTGAGGAGCTGCAGGTAAATGTGAGCCTGTCTTGTAACTTGTTGATGTTGCCCTTCTCTGTTAGAACCATAATACACTTTTAACATCTTTATAGATGCATAGGGTAGTGTCAGTTCTCTTGTTGTTATGTATTGTTAAAGAAGCTATAAATGTCTTATGACCCAAGAATCTCCAGCCAGACGAGAAGAGCTTAAAAATGGAACAAAACTGCCATCCATAATTTAAATGGGCAGCTCTCCCATTGAAAAATGCTTTTCAATTTAAACTCTATTAACAGGAAATTAGGAGATCTCCCATCACACTGTTATTGTTTATTTTAAAATGAAAACTAAGGACATAAAAATACTATCAGCGCAAATGTTTGATAGACTCAGAAATAAATTAAACCATTTTATTACATTTTTTTTAGCCCCAGTGCTTATCTTATAGTCTCCAGCAATTTAAATTTAATAGACAAAACTATTAAGAAGGTAGTGTAAACTGAAATTTTGGGCCAACCCCTCATTTCTCTGGAATGAACTGTCATTGATTTCCATATGATCAGGATTTAGACTAGGATTTTTGTATTAACAGTACAGATACCACAAAAGGGACTCAGCCTTGACTCTTCACATGACCAATCTTCCACTAGTGTCAAGAGAAAAACACCACAATTATCATGTGTAAAGCAGAAGTTTCGTACTTGTCGTCTGGACTCAGCTGTAAAAATACATTTTGATATAGAGGTAATGTGTATGCATTTTTTTAATAAATGCATGCATATATTTCCTTGCAGCTGTGTGTAAGTATGTGAGTCAGCAAAGGTATTGGACTGTACTGCCAAGGTGGCAGAGAGACTGTAATGCAAATGGGAAGTTGGCTCTGGGAATTTAGTACCTGTTAAATAGTTGAATATGCAACGTAGTGTTCAGAAAACAGGTAACTCAATATTCCAGCAGAGTCCTGTGCTTTTTTCCTGAGCAACCAGTAGCCTGAGGTGCAGTTTACAAGTGTCCAAAACTACCCAATGTAGAAAAAGGACAACATTGCATGCCTTTTATTCCAGGAAAGATTCTGAAGATTCCTCATTTCTGTCCAGCCAGATCTTTCTCGTAACACATGGGTTCCTCTATGGTAATGTCTACAAACAAGTGTAAAGAGATGCAAAAAGGAGAACAAAAACGCTAGCTAGAATTTTGCAAACCTCAATAAAAACACAAACCGTAATTGTCTTCGCAGTTACAATGTTGCCAACCATGCTAAAACAGCTGAGAAAGCTCCTGGCTTTCTTTAGTTTGGGTATTATTTTTTATTTTCATATGAAGTGTATTGGCTCAGTCATTCCTTGATCTAATTTTCATCAAAGTTTGCTTTTCCCACGTTGTGTTTTTAGCAAAGAATTTCCACATGTTTACAGTAAAGAAGCATGACTTCTTGCAGTATAAGGCTGCTTGTTTATCTCTCTCATGTCCCTTGTCATATGCTCTGAGGGCTTGGTCTCCACGAACCAACAAAAACCTAAAGAGCACCAGTAAAACCTGATAACAACTAACAGTGTCAAAACACTTGGGCAAACGGGACAGCTCCTTCAGTGAACTACACTCTACAGCAGCACTCCTAAAGAAAGAAGAAAGTCTGTAGGATAGGGTTGGTTCTTCTGTGAATTCAGCAGCAAAACCTGCTCCATCTCCCATGTTCACCCTGGTCCTCCTCTTCCTCTGGGCCAGCGCCTCTGAGCTCAGCTCACAGCACAACCCTGCCGTGGCAGCAAACAGGGCAAGCTTCTCCATGTAGTTCATCTTCTTCAGTGTCAAGATGCCTATGTGCCACCAGCCTGCTCTCCATTAAGGAGGTCTGCATGTCTATTAAAGAGAGACAGGGAAGGAGAGGCAACACTGGGGACTGCTAGTTTCCTGCCACTTTGCCTCTCAGGCTTGGGCTTTCTAGTTAAGTGTAATCTTCGGGTGAAGCTTTCTTTTATGAAGAACATCCAAAATGTCCCTTTTCCATGTAGATTTTCTATGGGGTTCAATAAAGGGTGAAGACAGACAGGCACCAGCCCTTTAATGGAGCCCTCCATGGCAGCTCTCCTCTATCCAGGCTGTCATTGTCATGAAAATTATTTTAAATCAATACTTCTACATCTCTAGCTGAAATGAGCTCATAGGTTCAGGTAGAAGATGCAAGCATACAGACATAAATGCACTTTATGTGGTTACAACAACCCTCTTTTTGTGGTGAAAAGGGGAAAAAATGATGCGTCTTGTTCATTATTGGTACTGACACCAAAATTCCTGATAGAAACACATACAGGCAAAGGCACATTTCTCTCTTGGAGCTGCAGAAAATATAAAGCTGTAAGATATGTTAGTTGTCCCAGTTAAGTCCCCAGGCTTTTCCTCAGATCCCCTAGCGCAATGTGGCTGCTATCAAAGCTGAAACCTCTGCTGGCAGCTCAGAAGTCTGTGCTGCTCTGAGCCCTGTCACCCTCCTCACTTCATCCTCTCTACAGCTTCAGATTTCTCCAGCAGCTGCATCTCCAGAGGCTTTAGGGTCAATATATCTCCACTGCTAGGCTGAAACCAGTTTTGCACCAGCATTATCCCAGACACATCTAACATGTCTACGGGGTGGATGAAAGGGAAGACCTGAGCCAAGCTGCCATGGGAAGCCTGTGGCCGAAAGAAGCCTGATGCTAAGCTGAGTAATAATCCTTCCACATGCACGCAGCAGACACTCGCTCTGGCTGAGCCTCTCGCCACAGCATGCTCAGGCTGAGCTGCTTGGTGTCCAACCAGTCCTGACCACAGTCGGAGCTAGCACCATCCCTCCAGCCTGTTCTGTGGTTGAGTTTTAACGGCTCTAAACTCAAACTCTCCATGTCATGACACATATCAAGTGCTTCCAGCTGCTCCAAACATGAGAAAAATGAACCTTCGCAATAGGCTGCACTGGAAGGACTGAGATATGACATCTCCCTCAGACTGTAATCCCAATAATCAGGAGACAGAGAGCAGCCTGATCATCTCCAGTATGGACTGACTGCTTAGCCAAGTGCTTTTCCTGATGAATTTTGGTAATCTTCTTCCACATCCCACGCGCCTTTACACTCACCACCAATTTCAGACCAGGCACAACGGGCCAGTCCACTGGTTTCAGTGGACCCAACACTTGTGGATGCCAGTGTCAGATGTTGCCCTTCATCACCCATGATCCTGCAGGGCCACCCATCAGCTGCTGCTCTCTGAATCCAGACAAAGCAATCATTGTGCAGGAGTATCCATTCCAAGTGAACTCAGTGACCTCAGGGTGTTCCAATAACCTTGACTAAATCTTTTCTCCTTTTCTGTGCTAATTCCACCTACTGAAAGAAAGGCCACTTCAAAGAGAGACTCTCACCCTGCCTGACATCATGGCATGCTGAGATAATTCAGAGCAGATATGATAAATGTTCTGACTACTGGCATCAAGAAACAAACAATGGGCTCACAGCAACGTAAGATTAAACACATTACTACAATTATCTGGGGAATTGTCTTGCTGACCATATCATTTCTTGCTATTTTTTTTACAACCATAGAAGGTTGTGTGAAATACAGCTGCAGTGCCTTAGATCCCCACCTTGCAAAAGGCAAGAAAGCTCTGTCAGAAGAGATGTTTCACTTGTCAGGTAAGAAAGGGCATGTTTGTAGCCTTTGCACCACAGGCTCCTCTTGGTGCATTTGAAAGGGAAGCAGCGTGGCTCATAAGGGCTAATTCTCACTGCTGGGAGGGTAGTGCTCCACCATTAATTTGTTGCAGAGAGGCTACACTCCATCAGGAAAGAGCAAGCCTGGGTGGTAAAAGCCAAAAGGGTTTGCAGTGAGAGGAAGCACAGTCTGCCAAGACAGAATGCAATGCAGGCCTTGATGCTGGCCACCAGCTGTGCCAAACAGCCTGGTACTCTGTAGCCCAGTCATGGAAACACTCAGCCTTGCCAAAGAGCAAGTGGAAGCAGATGGAGCGAGCTAGGGAATACAAAAACATGAGCTCACAGCTGTTGGCAGGACCAGATTAGGAAAGATAAAGAAGCAAGAAGTAGTTCATCAGAGCACCTCCATCTTAATTCATCTGCTCCTTCCCTTGCAGTCTCCCCCTGCTACATTTCTTCCTTTGGTTTCCATTTGCATTCCTTTTCCAACAAGGACTTACCACTTCCTTCCTTCCATACCACTGGGACAGGCTGCCTCATTTGGCCTCCAGCAAATGCACACACTTCCCTCCTTAAACCAGCTTGCCGCCCTCCACTGCACCCTGCCTCCAACCCACAAGACCTTACAGGGTAAATCAGCCATGAGCAGTCATGCAGATGAGTTTCCTTAGGGTGACAAACAAACCCATACCCTAAGGCAGCCCAAGGGAACCCAACTGTCCAC
>VXBW01008259.1:10816-30710 GCA_013400375.1 Thinocorus orbignyianus | reverse complement strand
GGGGGGGGGGGGGGAGCCGCACCGTGCCTGAGCGCTCACCGCCCTCCCCTGCGGGGGTGCTCGGCCAGCCCGGCATGGAGGAGAAGTACAGCGGGCAGGCCTTGGCCGGCGGCGGCGTGCTGGGGCCTGTGGACGTGCCCAGCGCCCGGTAACGGCGGCGGAGGGGAAACGGGAGGGAGCGGCCGGTGCGCTGGGTGAGGGGGACGTGGGGCCGGCCCCGCCGGGAGGGGCTGTTACCCCCTCTGGGGAGTCGCCCTCCGGCCGTGCGGGAGTGGCGGCCTCCGCCTGATGCGCGGGGAGCCGGGAGGCGGGAGGGCCCGGCGGCGGGGCCTGGGCCTGGGCCTGTGGCTGTGCGTGGCCGCAGGTGGGAAGTGTCGGCTCTCCTTCCGCAGGCTGACCCGGTACATCGTGCTGCTGTGCTTCACGAAGTTCCTGAAGGCCGTGGGGCTGTTCGAAGCTTACGACCTTCTGAAGGCCATCCACCTGGTGCAGTTTATCTTTATAGTGCAGTTGGGGTGAGTGTGCCGGGGCAGGAGCCTTGTCCGCCAGTGTTACAACAGGCTTTGTCTACAGCGTTCTGTGTCAGCATCAAGCTTGTACCCTGCGTTGTGTTATTGTAGGGTAATCGAGGAGGAGAAGGCACGGCAGTGGATCCAGGAAATACTTTGTTCATAGGAGTGTTTTTTTTCTTCATACCTCTGATCATTGCAGTTCCAGAATTATAGAATATCGCAAGTTGGAAGGGACCATCAAGTCCAACTTGGAAGTCCAACTTCCTGCTCCTTGCAGGGCTACCTGTAACTAAAGCATATGATTGGGAAAATCTTCCAGGCAGTCCCTAAACTCTGACAGGCTTGGTGCCATGGCCAGTTCTCCAGAAAGCCTGTGCCAGTGACCAACCACCCTCGCAGTAAAGAACCTTTTCCTAATGCCCAATATGAACTGCCCCTGACACAGTTTCCGTTCCATCTCCTCATGTTCTTTGGCTGGTCACCAGTGAGAGGAGATCAGTACCTCCCCCTCCATTGCTCCCCTTGAGGAAGGCACAGGGTGCCATAATGCCACCCTTCAGCCTTCCCTTCTTCAAGCTGAGCAACCCATGTGATCTCAGCTTCTCCTCCTAAGTCTTGCTCTTGAGACATTTCACAATCTTGGTCACCCTCCTCTGGACACACTAAGAGTTTGATGTCCTTCATACATTGAGACTGCATGCAGTACTGGAGGTAAGACCACACCAGTGCAGTGCAGAGTGGGATGATTCCCTCACTTGGCCAGTTGGCTATGCTGTGTGTGATGCACCACCAGACACAGTTGGCCTTGTTGGCTGCCAGGGCACACTGTTGAATCGTGTTCAACCCAAGCGTAGGTCCCTTTTTGAAGGGCTGCTCTCCAGCCTCTCGTCCCTGAAATCCGTATGTTTAACCAGTTATCCTATCCGAGTTGGAGAATCCAGCACTTACCCTTCTTAAATTCCATATGGTTGGTGGTTACCCAGCTTCCTGGTCTAGCCTCATCTTTCTCTAAGGCCTCTCTACCTCAAACTTCAGTGCTTTTCCTATTTCAAACTTTGTCACATAATGCCCAGTACTGGTCATAGGAAACTCAGGTGTGCCCAGAATTTTTTAAGAAGATTGTAAAAGACAATCTTGCTTCCTTAAAATTTGTATTCCTGTAGTTCTTGTGAGCTTCCACTGCTGTTTTTCCCTGATTGAGAGCTAAAGTGCAGAAACTGATAGCAAATAGACAAAAGCAACCTGACAAGCAGACACAAGCCCACTTCATATTTACCCGGTATGATACAGAAGGGCATTTCTGTAATAAACTTGGCAAAATTCAAACATCTGGAACCTCATTTTTTCCTTTTGTTTCAAATTTGTTTATGTTTCTGGGCCTCTCATTTGCATGTTCCCGAGCACCATAGTCTTTTTCCCTATCCCTTAGTTCGTGATCCTGGTTGAGGAAGATGTGTGCTGTTTCTACCCATTCCTAACAAGACTCTGTATTTGGCATTCCATATGTGGATAAGTCTTTGAGCGTATGTATCCTGCCAGTAAAACCCCCAGTATTCTTTCTCCCCAAAACTCAGGTCAGTTATTTTGATATATGTAAATCACAGTAGATTTCTCATTAGGCGTTTTCTGAAGAACTTAAAAGTTGACCAGAACTGAAGTTTGCTTAACATCACCTTTGTACTGATGTCTGACACACGTAATGCAGGAGGGAAAATATAACCAGTGAGTGTGATTGTGGCCTTTTAATGAAGAACAGAGGGGAAGTCTTTTTGTAAACTGAGCCTGATGTGAGACACCTATTTATTAGAGCTGGTTTGAGTAAAAAGCTGACTGCTAGTACACTAATAGAGAAAACTTTGTCCTTCCTTTTTACAGGTCGGCATTTTTTATGGTTTTGNCTCGCAGTAAAGAACCTTTTCCTAATGCCCAATATGAACTGCCCCTGACACAGTTTCCGTTCCATCTCCTCATGTTCTTTGGCTGGTCACCAGTGAGAGGAGATCGGTACCTCCCCCTCCATTGCTCCCCTTGAGGAAGGCACAGGGTGCCATAATGCCACCCTTCAGCCTTCCCTTCTTCAAGCTGAGCAACCCATGTGATCTCAGCTTCTCCTCCTAAGTCTTGCTCTTGAGACATTTCACAATCTTGGTCACCCTCCTCTGGACACACTAAGAGTTTGATGTCCTTCATACATTGAGACTGCATGCAGTACTGGAGGTAANGAGCACCATAGTCTTTTTCCCTATCCCTTAGTTCGTGATCCTGGTTGAGGAAGATGTGTGCTGTTTCTACCCATTCCTAACAAGACTCTGTATTTGGCATTCCATATGTGGATAAGTCTTTGAGCGTATGTATCCTGCCAGTAAAACCCCCAGTATTCTTTCTCCCCAAAACTCAGGTCAGTTATTTTGATATATGTAAATCACAGTAGATTTCTCATTAGGCGTTTTCTGAAGAACTTAAAAGTTGACCAGAACTGAAGTTTGCTTAACATCACCTTTGTACTGATGTCTGACACACGTAATGCAGGAGGGAAAATATAACCAGTGAGTGTGATTGTGGCCTTTTAATGAAGAACAGAGGGGAAGTCTTTTTGTAAACTGAGCCTGATGTGAGACACCTATTTATTAGAGCTGGTTTGAGTAAAAAGCTGACTGCTAGTACACTAATAGAGAAAACTTTGTCCTTCCTTTTTACAGGTCGGCATTTTTTATGGTTTTGTTTCAAAAACCATTTTCTTCTGGAAAAGTGGTAACCAAGCATCAGGTGAGTTGACATATGTAATAGTGATTGACATTTTGTAAATATTCCTGACAGCATGGCACTTGGAAGATGTGTTTTCAATTTCCAGAAATCTGTTACTAACTTTGCATCTAGTGTGCTGTTAAAAACAACCAGCATTCTCAGATTTTGTTAGCTTCTTTTGAGAATATCATGAAAAGATTGGTCCTTGGCTCCATACAAGCATCTGGTTTTAGGACTGGATTTTCAAAAGTTGCTTAGTCTGCTTAGCTGGGTTTCTGAGTTTGGAGGGGCAGTTTCTGAACTGCCAGAATGTCGAAATGTTCATGTCCCCTACAGTAAGAGTGCTTCCTGCATGGTGGCGAGGGGCTTGTCTAACTGCTCTTCAGATCCAGGTTGAGTTCTCAGTGTCCACAGAAGTTACAGTAGTACCAGGCTGGAACCTGCTGCTTTTGAAAAAATTCATTTTCTTCACCTGCTCTATATTCATCATGGTTTTAAGTAATTATGTGTACAAAAACTTGATCCATGCATAGTGTTGTCAGTGTGTGTGCTAGAGTAGAGAGCATCTGAAGGATAACCTCAGAAGTGTTTGGAATGTCAGCTGCTTTCAAGATTAGACACGTATGGTAAAATTTTGACTTATTCACAGGAAAAAATGGCATCTTTGTGCTCAGAAAAAACTGTAAATATATGTTTTCATTATTGCTAAGAAATTTTAAATTCTGGATTTTGAATTCTGATGTTTGTTACAGTACTTTGCTTGTTTAATGTATTTCCAGAATGACTTACTTTTCCTCAAAAACTTGCATTTAAAGTCAATAATGTACTGACTAGCTGAATTACAACCTGTATTTGAAGTCAATAGTGTATTGAATAGCTGNTAAATGGACTTGATTTTTCCAGCCTTTTTTCAAGCATTTTATTAAAGACATCTTAGACTGTACTATAGAATCTAGTACCATTGCAGAAAACAAATAGCTATCTCTGTAATATAGCCAAACCTGCCGAAAGTTACCTGCCAAAGCAGGCAACCACTTGCAGAGCGTATGTTTTCCCCTCTATTTCTACAACTGCTATGCCAAGAGAATGCTAGTAAAAAGGTGTTTGTTTATTTTGAAACTGTGGAGAAAATGATAATGAACTACCTTTCTTTTGTAGTGGATCAAAATTTTTAAGCATGCTGTTGTGGGATGTATCATTTCCCTCTTGTGGTTTTTTGGCCTTACTCTTTGTGGACCACTGAGGTAAATACTTACTGTAAAGAATATTTTCTCTTTTTTGTTTGTAAGCCCATGATGCCAGCCTGTTGATTTATTTTTAGATGAATCTTAATGATTTTTCCTGTGAACTCTTCTGTGCTTGGGAAGAACTATATATAGTGTTCTGTAATGCTTGTAATTCTCCATTCTCTGACAAGATGCCAGTGAGAATCTTGGCAGTGCTTAAAATACCGATGTGAGTGATACAACAAGATCACTGACTGTTACAGTGATGGTTGTTTTCATCATTTCTCTAGTCTCATTTATGCAACCCCAGTTGTTTATTTACCTGTTTGAAATCCATGGCTTGACAGTTAGTGACAGCAGCTTGTATTCCTGTGCCAGGTGACTGGAATCAGTTTCTGCATTTGTTGCAGGGCACTGCTTTATCTGGTTGTACACCTGTGCTGTGTTGGAATTGGATAGCATTAGTGCATATACTCCAGTAAAATCACTTGTGCTGTTCATTAGCAGCAGTGAGTAGCTATAGAAGAATAACGTTAAACTTCCAGAAACAAAGGTTGATGGATTAGAAGGCATCTTTCTTTGGAGAGAGGAATGTAAAGACTTAAATGGTACATTTTATGAAGCTGAAATTTTATCCTCTAGACAGGAGAAGGTGTACCTGAGAATAATAGGATTTCTTTTAAGAAGTACTGCAGTGCCTTTCTGGATGCTAGCAGTCTTCCCAAGCAGAACGAGTAACATGGGCCCTGGCAGGTTGTATTGCTGTGCAGAAAGTGGCAAAAGTGTTTGGTAAACTTGATGGCAGTTGTTACCTTCATGTTCTGTTCTGGAAAGCTATCAATATAGTTTGTTGACACTATGCAGATTTAGAGGTTAAGTTAGAATTTTTATTTTCAGTAGTTAAAAGGTTTTGAGGTTGCATAACCTACTAGACCATCAACGGCTCGATAAACAGGCTGTAATACGGCAGATCAGGACCTCCTTTTTTCTGGGAGACAGAAACTTTGCTTTGGAGGAGGGACTGTAATGGGAATAATAATTCCACCTTGAGCAAGTCAGTATCTTCTTGTGTTACTAGAAGAAAGTACAACTTAAAGTAATCCATAAATTAATAATTTTAATCTGTTCCTTGAGTTAGGAAGTTCTTTGTTTTGTGGTATGCCAAGCTGTCTGCAACTGTATCTATTGCTGATAAAGGCAAATAAGTTTGTGTCTATCCTTTTGAATTATTTAAAATTGCTGTTGAAATCACAGGGTAAATCTTTGACTCTTGTGTCATTGAATTTTAGCTGGAATGATGCGTATCAAACTTTTTAGGTAAGCTCCTTGTAAGAGGACGTAAGTATTTATCGCACTTTTTTATAGGACATTGTTGCTGTTTGAACACAGTGATGTGGTTGTGCTGTCACTTCTTAGTGTCTTGTTCACGAGCTCAGGTGGAGGACCAGCAAAGGTATTTAAAAATTATTTTACCACATGTTTAGAATACTGAATGCTATAGATTCAAGTAGTTCTTTACCCAGAACAGTGTTTCGGACCTCTCTTCATAGGAAGTGTGCTTTCTTTAGTTTAATTAGTGGTGAAATGGTAAGAAGTACTGCTTGAAATAAGAAATATGTTATGAAGAGAGAAACAGTGGGTTTAGCTGTTGGACGTATGTTGCAGATATCTGAGAAGTTTTACTATTTGTAGGTGGAAAGGAACATGGAGAATGATTTTTGCACTTCAGTATTCTTTATAATGGGATGTTAGGTTCAAACTGACCAGAGAACATATATGCACGTAGTGGTCCTGGCCTGTAGGCTCGGAAGTCTGGCAGGGCAGTCTGTGGGTCCTAGCCTACACTCTTGAGCATCTATAGCTTTTCCCATACTTTGATTTTTTTCTGCCAAAAAGCTCTCTAAGGACTTTAATGTCTGCTTGAGCCTGTGAATGCTGAGTACTTGGGCCCAGTCTTTCATAATCAGAGATCTACACTTAAAACATCCTTTGTCTGAATCCCATTGCATACAATTTTGCAAAGTGTTCTCTAACTGTGCCCAATCAGCCCTAAATCAATTGACCTTAACCCAGCACCTAGTAGTCTTAGCCACTTTCCCCTCAAAAATTGTGGTAGCTGGAGGAAGATAACTTACGATGTCATATACCTGAAGCTGGAATACTTCATATGTTAAGAGAAAGTCTGGTTTTGGTGCTGCCTCAGGCTGGGCGTTTTGAAGTCTCTGCCTCATAATTGCTGATGGAGTCCCCGAATCACTTTTCAGCTGGCCTTAGAGTGAGTAGCACAGTCATCTGCTTTGACATACCATGCCACCCCCTCAGATTGAGTTGCTTAGGGCATCCAGCATGAAGCTCTTCATCCAACTACCCAAAGGGTAAATGTAAGAGCTTCAGAGAGGTTCTTTGTCAATCTGTATCTTAGTGGACCATGCTTGGCAGTTAAGCAGCATGTCTAAGGCAGCAGAAAGAAGGGAGCAATGACCCTGTCAACTGAATGTTCCAGCTTCATGAATTTAAATGAGCAAAGAGAAATCAGCTGACTTTCCAAAACAACAATGTGATATCTGTATTTGGCTTTTGCTGAGATGATGAATACCAAAATTGTAGAGTTTTAAATCAGGGTGGTGAAAGCTCTGGGAGCTGGGATTTCATGGTTACCTATGTCCCTTCCTCACAAAAGCACTGCAGAGCTCTGCTTTCTCCAAGGCTTTGGACAATGCTGTAGGTTTTACCTCCCATAAGACACAATACTATATTTTGTCCAGTAGATCTTGTTTATAGCTCCTTGATTCTACAACATATTAAATCATCAGGCTGAAGTAGCTCAGCATTGTGACAGGCAGAAACACACCATGAAGAAGGTAGCAATCATGCTTGAATTTCCTAAGATACAGGCTCCTATCTTGTGGTGAGTTGCCCTTAGTTATCTGGTATATCAGGAACATTGAATAAATATAAAATTATATTGTCATGGTAACATTATTTTTTTTTTTAAATGGGGGTTTTCCTCATGGTTTTCGTACTGAACTAAAATATGCTTATATTGATCAGAAAGATGGGGAGCAGATTTCCTGGACTTTTTTTTATATTAATCTGTTACAAAGTATCATAAAAATATTTGGGTGGGTTTTTTTGTTTTTATTTTCCACAGACAAGAGGTGCTGCATTTTTCATCACAGCTGTCATCTGCTTACTACTTTTTGATAATGATGACCTCATGGCTAAAATAGCAGAGCATCGTATCCTTTCTTGCTATGTGTAAGAGGAAGTGCCTGTTATTACTGGAGCAGAGAGAAAGTGAAGTTGAATGTGCTGAATTAAATATGCTTGACTTTTTTTTTTTTTATAGGAGCCTTACCTGTCGAGAATGTTGTATTCACTTTTACATCTAAATACTGATATTTACAGCTGAATGAATGGCATTGCTTACTTTGTTGATAACTTAGAATGCAACCATAGATTTTAAACTGTAGTTAAGGCTCCCTGCCATTTGCACATATCAGACCATTTAGTATTGCTAGATGCTTTTTTAATCAGCGCTCATTTAAAAAAAAAAAATCTAGATAATTTCTGGAGCCTAAGTGTGTGCAGTAAACTGTTGGTAGGCTGGCTTGCGGTCTTTTTGGTGGACACAGAAAGGTTGTTTTGTGCTTTTATAAATGCAGTAATCTCAGTTCATCTGCTAAGCTACAAAGTAATGTGGACTAGCAGTAGCTCCAACAACAAGGAACTTAAAACTGCAAATAGAAGCTAACAGCTTTCGAAGCCACTGAGTTAATTGGAAGTGATGCTGAATTAAGTTTTCAGCAGGTCTTCCTACCATAGCAAAGTGTACTCACAAAAAGTGGTGCATCTCAGATGGACAGTAAAAACAGACAAGTTGAAAGTAAACTTTCTCAAAGAAAGATGAAAGCATGGAATTACAGACACAAATGCAGGAATAGTGTCAATTAATGCACTGATTTTTCAATGAGCAAATTCATTGTTAAAGTGCCTGCTAGTAGTTTTCCCAAAAGTTGTCATTATTTTGATTTTGCTGGATTGTACTTGTCAATTATTCTTTGTTTTGTAAAGTTAAAATTTTTAAAAACTGGAAGGATGTAGATCATATTTTAGACACAGTATTTTAGTGCTTGTAGTGAAAAGCAATTTAATTTTTAGTGCTGGTGGATGTATTTTTTGATGTCTAGTTCCCAAAATTGCACAGTAAGCACAATACTATGGATTTATGTTAGCATTTAACAGTGACTGTGTACTTATGTTTTAAAACACTCTTTTTTTTGTCCCGAAATATTTTAACTATTTATTTTTTGTGAAAATGTCTTCATCTTTCCTAAACATTTAGTGTCATACAAACCTTAAAGTTCAGTTTACTTCCTTCAGCTCCCCATGGTCTTCTGCTACATCTACTGTTCTTTGGCTTAAAAAAAATAATCATCAAATGAAACTCGTCCTTAATTTTTTTTTATTTAGCTGAGGGGCATCATGACAGTGCTCTTACACATGTTCTGTATACAATCATTGCTTTCCTGGGCGTTGCAGATCACAAGGTAAGGAATTCATATTTTAATGAGTTAATACTTATCTAAGTTTTGTAGGCAGGAATTTCATCAGCTCGGAGCTAATCCAAGCCTGAATCAAAATCAGAAAGTTCAGCATCCCCAGCCCCTATCAGAAATGAACTAGCACTGTAATTTTTACATCTTATGATTGAGTATGAGCGGCTTCCATAAAGTACTGCACATCATCCGTGTCCTGTGTGGTCAAAATGCTTTGCATACGGTAAATTTCTTGCCTACTTCTGGGGTCTGTGTTTTGTTGCTGCTTCTTTATCTTTCCCTAGTCTTTTCTTTACATTAGACTCTTGTGTTTGAAGACACAGATTCTGGTACTTCTCAGTAGTATAATCCCATTTTAATCAGTGATATGAATAACGAAGTATCAAAACTTTGCTGTATGGGACTGACAAGCCTGGTTGACTTGTTCTATTAGCTTAATCTTGTTTCTGAAGTGGCTGCGCTGAGGACTAAAATGGGAGGGGGGAAAAAAAAACAAAACAAAACAAAACAAAAAAACAGAGCAGCTGAGAAAGTATTAATATAAAAATAAATCAAATGTCAGAGAGACCAGTTAACTCTGTGCAAAGCAAGTATAGTCTGCAGGAGATGAAGTGGTGTGTGTCATTAATTTATAGAACAATTTTGAAAGAAAATATTGTGAAGAAATATGGTATGGTACAATTAAAGGTAAGTGAATGGAAAGGTTATGAAAGGATTAGAGGCCAGGATGATGTGACGCTTTTGGGGTCGACGTATACTTGCAACGCCTTTTTACCAATAGAACATGAGAAACCCAGTTTTGTATGACTTTTTTTCTTCCTTCTTTGTTACCAATTTGCTGCTGCTGTATGCCAGTTGGCACTAGTTAGAGTTTTAAACTTCAAGTCATATTAGCTGTTGTACTGAGATATAACCATGTATGCTATGTTACTGTTTTTAACTAGAGTAACAATTAGAGGAAATATCCCAACTTTGGCTTTTGTTAATAAGTTAAGGGAAGCATATTAATCTTTTTTCACATAAGTGCTACTTTGATGTAAGGTGGTTGGCTCTCAAGAAATGTTTACGGGATCCCTCTCTGTTTCCAGGGAGGCGTACTGCTCCTGGTGCTGGCACTGTGCTGTAAGGTTGGTTTTCACATGGCTTCCAGAAAACTATCTGTAGATGTAGGTGGAGCCAAGCGTCTTCAAGCTTTGTCTCATCTTGTTTCTGTCCTTCTGTTGTGCCCGTGGGTCATTGTTCTCTCTCTGACAACAGAGGTAAGATAGCAAGTATGAAAATAAATAATTTTTTGTGATGCTTCTGGTTGTGAAGTGCAATTTAAATCTTTAAAATTAGCAAAGTTGCCATCTTTATTTTTCTAGTTAGCTGTTTGAAATTTTTCCTCGATGTTTTGACGTATATCTGCATGATGCTATAATTTGCTCTTGTGTGATAACTTTATTTCATCTTTCTAGCTGAGATACTATATCCTGGATTCATATACTAACATTGCACAAGTATTAATAATTGTATCAATATAGGGCTCTTATTCCTGAGGAGCAGATTATTGTAATTTAAAGGCATGTTTGTTACGCCTGCGTGCTTATGGAGAGTAGACCATTGCGAGCATGGTACTGCATATCGCGTTGATTTTAAACACATGAAAATATTTAAAATAAGGTACTGTAGAGTATATCAGCTATATGCGTTTTTCTATAGCTGGAATGTTGGTTTTATATGATAAATAGAAAGTATAAAAATACTTATGTTTTGATGGCTTAATTAAAACTCTTGTAATGAAGGGGAACTGGATTTAACGGTGTCCGTACAGTCACAGCTAATGGTGAACTAATGGAATCTTGTTTGAAATGTATTTTTTATTGCAGAGTAAAGTAGAGTCTTGGTCTTCTCTCATCATGCCTTTCATAACAGTCATCTTTTTTGTTGTGATCCTGGATTTCTATGTGGAGTCCATATGCTCTGTCAAGATGGAAGCTTCCACATGTGCTCGATATGGATCCTTTCTTATTTTCGTTAGTGCACTGCTTTTCGGCAACTTTTGGACACATCCTATTACAGACCAGCTTCGAGCTATGAACAAGCCACCACACCATGAAAGCACAGAACATGTTCTTTCTGGAGGGGTGGTAGTGAGTGCAGTCTTCTTCATTTTATGTACGTATTCTTATTTGTCTTTACATAAACCTATTGCCTGTGTGACTGCAAAGTCATTCAAAAAATGCATTTGTGCAGAATTTTTTTAGATCTGTTGTGGGAGTCATGATCTCCTCTTACATAGCAATGAAATCTAACAATAATAAGCCTCAAGATGAAGTTGACAATCACTTTGCTGCCTGCAAATTTTATGTAATCTTTGACTGCTGAGAAATCTCATAATGAAATAGCTGTGAAACTTAGAAACAGCAACACAAACTTCAGTACTTTCCCTGCAGCTGCCAGTATCCTGTCCTCCCCCTCCAGGAAAGGGCAGAAGGGTACCCTTATTGGCTATTCCCCGGAAGGCACTCCTCTCTATAACTTCATGGGGGACGCGTTACAGCAGAGCTCTCAGTCATTACCCCGGTTTATTAAGGAGTCACTGAAACAAATTCTTGAGGAGTATGATTCTAGGCAGATCTTCTATTTCTTGTGCCTAAATCTGGTAAGTGAATGTCTGTTTTCAAACCAAATCACTGTAGTACATACATAGTACAGTAACAAGAGCTATTCTTTAAAAGTTCCCATGACTGATTGTTTTTAAAGGGACCCTTGGTAGTTTCAATTAGATGAAGTGTTAAAATAGAAGTTTCTTACACTAATCTTAAGTATGTGGCAGGTCACTTTAGTTTGTTGTCACAGTGAGGCTATGTGTAAGTATGTACCAGTAAGTGTAAGTATTGTGCCAGTAAGTCAATACTTCTATGAGGGTGGTTTAAGATTGAGGTATCTCGATGTTACCAGCAGATAACCTAAAAGTGATGAGGCCTTTGAGGATGGGGATGACAAACTAATAAGCATGGGACTGATAAGTGTAATTTTGGAGTAGGCTGGTTTTATTTCTACCTTCTGTCTTTCTCAAATAGGAAACGTCATGCAGTAAACAAGACTGATAGAAACTGATTTGTGAAGATCTCTCTTTGTTCTTTGACAATTATCCAAGAAAATAGGGGGACATACTTAAAGTATCTGTGATAACTTTAAGGAATTCCATTATGGAATATGAGAGATGGGAAAGAAAGTTTATAGGCAGACTAATTAATAATAATAAATCATACGGGGAAAATGTATGTATATTAAAATGTTTCCTCATGTACCTTTCTCAAAATTAGGTCACAAGATTTAAACAGTCAAATAATTGGGGAAGAAAATTTTTACAGAGTAGATGTATAGACAGCATTGCTTTTGCACTAATCGTGGATGAGATGACAGTTATATTGTTTAATAACAAAATGCTTAAAACTTTGTCTGCACAAGGTTATTTAAAAATTCTTAATGAAAATTTAAATCTGTTACTGTAGAATGTTGTGGGTTTTAGGTCTAAGGCTTTTGGGAGGGTAATGGAATGTATCGTTCATTTTGTTGGAGGAGAATGTGGTCTAGAAATACTTGGAAAAATACCTTTGAAAACTGTTAAGTGTCCTATGAAAAGAGTTTTCCAAGACTAGCTACCGAGACAAATTACAAGTTAATGTTAGAATTAAAACTCAAACTCTCTTTCTTTTGTTTTAGGCTTTCACTTTTGTGGAGCTCTTTTATGGAGTGTGGACCAATAGCCTTGGTCTTATTTCTGATGGATTTCACATGCTTTTTGATTGTTCTGCATTAGTGATGGGGCTTTTTGCAGCTCTGATGACAAGATGGAAAGCAACTCGCATATTTTCCTATGGGTATGTATAATAGGTTCTTTAAGGACTATCTAAAAATTATTCTGCTTACTCATTTTTAAATGCCCTGCTCTAAAGTTATGATCAGGATGTTTTAATGGTGCATGTTTCTGTGTGGTTTTTGCTATGTCTCTTCTGTTCTATTTGTTTTTATGCTGTTCTCCCCTTACCCCAGCAAAAAAGTGTCTGAAATGTAATTTTTATTTTTCTCTGCAAATCAAACTTTATCGCTGTGAATATTATGTAGAAATTGCCTCACTCTATGTATGTATGTATGTCGAACAAAATACATGTTGAAAGGCAGTGTTCATACGAGGATTTCAATTGTGCTGACGGAGATAAAATTTGAATGGTTAAATTGCATAGCAGTCTAGCAGTTTGAAGCCCTGAATATGTGGTATATATAAAATAAATGCTTATGTTATTATAGGCTTATACTATTGGTGTTTGGACAGTTGCAAACTGGAGTACCTCTTGGTGAGAATTAAATAACTCCGAAATTAAGGCATGATTTTGTGGCATTAAGGAAAAAAAATCAAAGCAATCTTAATGCTATATTAAATGTGTTATAACTTTATTTATTATAACTTTGAAATTCGTTCAGAATACCTATTTTTCCACTCTCAAAAATACCTATGTTTGTTTTCAGGTATGGACGGGTAGAAATTCTTTCTGGATTTATTAATGGCCTCTTTCTGATGGTGATTGCTTTCTTTGTCTTCGTGGAATCAGTGGCCAGACTGGTGGATCCTCCCGACATAGATACAAATATGCTAACTGTAAGTTTTGCCATTCTGTTGGAATGTTGTTTGGCAAGTATTTGTTCATTTATGTTTAGTCTACTGTGTTTAGTAGGGCTAGCTTAACTCCTTTATTAGCTGGGATTACTGTTACACTTTGCTAGTTTTCCAAGAGAAGAGTAGAATAATAGGCAGACAGATAAAAAGCACAACTCGACCAGTGAAGCAGTAGTTGCAGACTTCAGTTACGTACAATTTTTGATGAGTGTTCATGTTGTAGGTATAATACACAATTACTATTCTTTTTTTGCCAATGAAAGACTTTTCTCCCTCCCGCAGCCAGTCTCTGTTGGAGGGCTGATTGTGAACCTTGTTGGTATCTGTGCCTTTAGCCACGCACACTCCCATGGCGCTTCTCGAGGAGGTTGTCACACACACGATCACAGCCATTCTCACCATGGGCACAGCCACAGCCACGGGCACGGCCATTCCCACGGTGACCACGGGCACAGCCATGGACATTCCCACGGGCCTTCTGGAGGAGGCATGAATACCAACATGAGAGGCGAGTACAAATTGCTGAATCGTAAATGATTTCCAGCAGACTTTGAAGATTTTCAGAGTCAGGCCCTGTACTATGCATTGTGCTTGAAACAGCTTGAGAAATTCACATATGCTACAATAAATGGCTGTCAAATCATTTCTGGAGATTAATGGGTTCAACTGGAAGAAACGTAACTTGAAGTGTTTCTTTGCGTGGATTTCATAGCTGTGGGTAATATCTAAGGACTCTTAAAAAGTATTAGTCTGCAATCTTCGTTAACATTAATAAGCAGTCGTTTTAAACCTTACTGAAAGAGCTTAAAGTCCATGGTTCTAAGCTCCATCTGGAAATGGAAGTACAAGGTCTCTATCTATAAAGATATTACCATGCATCTAGGCACCATGTGGCAACTGGTTGTGAAAAACACTGGGGCAGCAGAACAAATGCAGAGCAACAATTTAGAACGTGCTTATATTTGTGAGCCACAAGGTAAGTTGGGAACAATGAAATTTTCTTTTTCAAATCTAAGATCAGAAGCTAACCAAGAAGGGTAATATATTTAAAATTTCAGCATAGTTACTTCTCAGAATTTTTTCATGAGTAGTTAGAAAGTGGTTATTTACTGACTAACTGTCTTATACAAAAATCTATAAATGAATGATTTTTTTATGTAAGCTTGTCAGAGCATAGGCTTTTTAGCTCGCAGTCTAACATTTCATTGGATGTTTTACATCCTAATTCAGTTGGCTGTTCTGTTGTCTGACGTTTTTGTGAAGTGTGCCCATACTCTTTAACTATTTCAGTATTCTTTCAAATCCTGACACTTAACAAGCATTAATCTCACAAATGGTTAGTGATTATTTTTCTATACCCTTTGAGTACACAGTGAGAATGCTGTGTACTATTAAAGTAACATAAAGGATTATTCCTAGCAGTAGCATATAGAAATTGGAGCAGATTTGGCATACAAAAAAGCAAATGATACATTAAATGTGCCCAAATTAGCATACCAAGGCATTTACACTGATCTTATCCTCTGTTAAGGATCAACAGTCTCCCTCTATATGGGAGTTAAATGGTACATAGTACAAATCCCACTAACAATTTAAAGACTATTCACATTTGGTTTAATCTGCAAATGCCTGTTTAAATCATTGCACTGTTGAATGAAAATGTTTTGATTTTGTTTTTACATTGATTTGTAATTTGTTAGAAAAGCTAAGTGTTCTATTTAATTTTGCACCTGGTTAGGCAAATAGTTGCCTCTGTTTAACTTGATGAGTATTTATTATATTTAATAAACTGTGCTGCTTTTCCACTATTGAACATACATGTACATTTTAAATAGAACTGTTCAACTTAATTATTCACTTTATTTTGCTTTCAGGTGTGTTTCTGCATGTGTTAGCAGATACTCTTGGCAGTGTTGGTGTTATCGTATCCACAATATTTATTCAGCAATTTGGATGGCTCATAGCTGATCCGCTCTGCTCTCTTTTTATTGCTACATTGATTTTTCTTAGTGTTATCCCGCTGTTGAAAGATGCCTGTCAGGTGCTTTTGTTGAGGATACCTCCAGAACAGGAGAAAGAGCTGCACGCTGCTCTAGAAAAGGTCAGAACTATGATTCTAAATGTTACAATATATAAAAATATGCAAATCTATAACTGTTAAACTCATTAAATTAAACTCAATCAATTAAACTCAAGTAGTTCAGTGTGACAGCTTCCATTTCCTTCAACAACTTCATGTCTCAAGTTGTTTTAAATTATTTTGCAGAGATGTGACAGGATTAGGAGTTTTACTGATCAAAGTTGTAGCAGGGTGACCTTTCAATACTACATATTTCTGTGTACAGCTTAGATGGAAAGCTGCTTTACTGTACAGCTTTGTTACTGTGTGAAGTATTTGCCACCAGTATCCATCCATGTACACACACAAGTTGAAAATGCGCACTTTAATTGCTGCTAATGTAATTTCTTTACAGATTCAAAAAATAGAGGGAGTCATATCCTACAGAGATCCTCATTTTTGGTGTCACTCTGCAAGTGTTGTGGCAGGTACAATACATGTGCAAGTGGTATCCGATGTGATGGAACAGAGAATTGTTCAGCAGGTAATGTGCAAGGTTTTTAGACCCTAATGTTTTATTTCTTAATGGGTAGCCCTTTTTCAGCAGTAGACTGAAGTTTGAAGCTACTGTTTGTGATTATTTTTGTAGCTATTAGTTTATGTCTCAGAGCTGGTCTCTAGTGCTGTACTTTCCTTTGCCTGCTATCTTGAGATTAGTTGCTAATCAAGAACTGTTTGATAAAACACCTGCCAAAACAAAAAGTCTGGGATGGATTTTCTCACTGTGGAATGTGGTGTTACCTCTGCTGTGAGAAAAGGAGGAGAAGGTGATTCTCATGCTGCAAAACAGGCAGTAAACAGGGAGGAATATATGGATGCTAATCGTGGGATTGTAATTGACTTACTAATATCTGTCTTCCTTAGATTTTTCTTTCCCCTAAAAAGATAATTCCTTATGCAAGACTCTGAGAATGACCTATTATGTAGGTGTTGCAAGCTGTACTCTCTGAAGCTAGTCTTTGCTTTCCAGAAAGCTGAATTGTTCGTGATTATTTTTTTTAATCATCAGTATTTCAGAGCCAGAATATTGCAGGTTACTGTGAGACGCATATGAAGAGTAATACTAATGTTAACCATACTGTTCTGTTCAGGTTACAGCTATTCTGAAAGATGCTGGTGTAAACAACCTAACTGTCCAAGTGGAGAAGGAAGCTTATTTTCAACACATGTCTGGACTCAGTACAGGATTTCAGGATGTCCTTGCAATTACTCAGCAACTGGAATCCATGAAATACTACAAAGATGGTACTTATATCATGTGATACAAAGTTGTGTTCACCAAAGGAGGTGTAAAGGCTAAAGCTGTAGGATTCCATATTCATATTACTTTTTGTCAGGGGATCTTGCACATATGTGTACAGAAAAAAATGTACTACATATTTGAATTTTTTTAAACATACTATCTTTGTTAAAATTGGATCAAGATACTTTTATAAAGGAAGTAAGATGGACTTGAATATTTGCTGTATATGCGAAAATAATGGAAATTGTAAATATTGTACTTGGTGTTTATTAAACAGAAGTCTTGCAACTTGTGGATGAGCACAGGTATATTCCATACTTTCTGTTAAGTATGGAGTGTCATGATTATAATTTCATGTTAGCAGTGGGAAGTGGAAATAGTTTATATTGGAATGCAAACGCAATCAACTGAAAAATATTTTTCTTTCTTTCAAACATAGCTTGAAGACTCTTGGAATAAAACAAAATTACACAATTGTTATGGGGAGTAAAAAACCAAGAAGAAATATTTTTTGCACATTTTGCTAGATAATAGAAATACACAGTTTTTATATTATGTCTCAGCATCCAAATCTGATTCTAAACTTAATTTTAGTGCATCAGAGTAAATAAATGCTACCGTTTTAAATTTATACCTAATTATTTTTTAAGGAGATAAATCCATACATTAACAGTGAGAAATGGGGAGAGGAAAAAACTGCAGACACTTTTCTGTTTTTTGGGAAGACTCGGAATCACAAAAACATCCTGTAAAGTAATTTTTTTGTACTTTTTGCATGAGTAACTGCAAATGCAGTAATTTGAAGCTCAGAGTAATTCATCAGTGAGCATCCTAGCACTCTGCTAAACTTCACCTCTTCAAGATACATTGTTCTGCCATTTCCTTGATTTTTTTCATAGTACTGTAACACAGCTGCAGGTGAAGTGTAGCCTGGTGTACCTCTGTGTGTTACCCAAAGAAGCAATCCGTATTTAGAATGCTAAACTGTGACAGTAATCTGGAACTTGGCTGGCTGCAAAATGTAAATGGAGACTTCTTGACTTGAAAGAGTGCATTTAAGAAATGATTACATGTCTTAGGGTCTAATAGTGCAAAGAAAACAAATACCTGTCTGCTGAAAACCTGTCAGTGGGGTAATAACAAACATCTTCAGAGGTGGTTACCCTGACATCTCTTTATAGAGTCTTTCTGTGCCCCCTTGTCTTCTTGTCTGAAGCCCTGAGGTATTTCCCTTGGAATTCAGCAAGTCAATTCCGTAGTTAGCAAGAATGATGAAGGTAAGTACCTCTTTCATCGTAAGATGTACCCATCTTCATAATTCCATCTACAACAGCAGTCTTATTTTGTCTTACTGTTTTCTTCTTGTGTTACTTAGGATCAGTACCTGAATAGTATCATTAAGACCAGACTGATGTTAGTGGAATTTGAGTGTAGAGTGGTGTAGCAATTACATGATCAGGTCGGATGAGATGCACCAGCTATGCTGTTTGAAATGTCCTTGTGCGATTCTGCTTCTGTTCTGATCAGCCTCTTTATACAAACTGCAGAGTTTATTTTGTTAAACGAGTTTGCATTCCGTTCTTTTCCTCCAGTGCTGTGTTAAAACACTATCTGCAGTGCAGGACTGACTTGAAAAACTGTGGTCACAAAGTCTNCCCTGTATCATTCTGTGACAGCAGCAGTCACAGCTCCTCGTTTCTCAGGCCAGTGCTGCAGAACCAAAGCTTGATCCTGGTTTCTTCTGTGCCTTTGGCAGTGGATTATTCACCTTGCCTCCTCCAGAAGGGTCAGGTCATTGGAATGAAAGCATTACAATTACACTCAGCCTACAAGCAGTCTGACATTTTGGTTCTGGAAACCATTTCCAAACAAAAAGCTCCCTGTTAGTTTTTGTATGTGCCGCTCCTGTTTGAGGTGGCTGCGCAGGAGCTGACAGCATTTCAAGGGTTTGGAAGGGGTTGGAAGGCTGAAACATCACGTGCCAAGTCTTTTAGGATAAGGGAATACCCAGGATTGGGTCTTTGCAGGCAATATCGTGCCCTTGTAATGTCCTCTTTGAAGCCAAAGTCATAAAAACCTTACTGTGTTAGAAATATGTAAGTATGTCTACTTTTCTCATTTTGGCTATTTTATGTTTCCAACTTGCAAAGCTGTCAAAAGCAGTGGAGATTTGAGGAGATAAAAAAAAAAGAAATGTATTTCTAACTACCCTTCCCTTTTTAGCTTTAAATGTAATCATCTTCACTTTTATTCAGAAATACTGTATCATTCCCTGCATTCATTTAGGTACTAATTCTACCTGAATTCTGGGTTAAGTATGCCACGTAGCTTTTTAGAAGCAAGAATTGGAAGAGGGGACATTTAGATTAGATATCAGGAAGAAATTCTTTGCTGTGCGGGAGGTGAAGCACTGGAACATGTTGCCCAGAGAAGCTGTGGCTGCCCCATCCCTGGAAGTGTTCAAGGCCAGGCTGGATGGGCTTTGAGCAACCTGCTGTAGTGGGAGGTGTCCCTGCCCATGGCTGAGGGGCTGGGACTCGATGATCTTTAAGGTCCCTTCCAACTCTGACCATTCTATGATTCTATGAATATCTGTCATCCCCCAGGGGGTTGGGGGTGAGTAGATGAAAAGGGGGTGGGGGGTGGTTCGTCCTTTTTAAATCGAGTTAGTTTAAGGGAACTGGAAGAGCTTTCACATGCTCCACGGCTTTCTCTGAGGAACCCAGACAAGGTGGCAGGGACCAGGTTGGGTGAGGGTGGCAGGAAAGGCAGAAGGGTGGCTGGTGCCGGGATGCTGGAGCAGGAGCAGACCCGCAGGATGTAGGAG
>VXBW01008258.1:0-11302 GCA_013400375.1 Thinocorus orbignyianus | reverse complement strand
ACTTGGCTTGGTTGAACTTCATGCCATTTGCATTAGCCCACCTCTCAATCCTGTCCAGGTCCCTCTGGATGGCATCCCTTCCCTCCAGCGTGTTGACTGCACCACCGAGCTTGGTGTCATCGGCAAACTTGCTGAGGGTGCATTCTATTCTACTGTCCAAGTCTACGACAAAGATATTAAACAGCACTGGTCCCAGAACCAACCCCTGTGGAATGCCATTCGTCCCTGGCTTCTACTTAGACGTTGAGCCATTGACTGCAACACTTTGAGTGCGGCCATCCAGCCAGTTCCTTATTCACCAAGTGGTCCATTCATCCACTCCATGACTTTCCAATTTTGAGACAAGGATTTCATGTGAGACAGTGTCAAAGGCTTTGCACTAGTTCAGGTAGATGATGTCTGTGTCTCTCCCCTTATCTACTAATGCTGTGGTAGCATTGTAAAAGACCAGCAAATTTGTCAGGCATGACTTGCCATTTGCGAAGCCATGTTGGCTGTCACTGATCACCTCCTTATTTTCCATGTGCCATAGCATCAGTTCCAGGAGGATCTGCTCCCTGATCTTGCTGAGCAGAGATGAGACTGACTGGCCTGTAGTTCTCTGGATCTTCCTTTTTTCCGTTTTTGAAAATGGAGGTTATGTTTCCCCTTTTCCAGTCAGTGGGAACTTCACCAGACTGCCGAAACTTTTCACATATTTTAGAAAGCGGCTTAGCAACTTCGTCCACCAGCTCCCTCAGGACCAGTGGATGTATCTCATCATGTCCCATGGACTTATGCACCTTTGGGTTCCTTAGATGGTCTTGAACCTGATCTTCTCCTACATTAGGCGGTTTTTGATTCTTATAGCCCTTGGTTTTGTCTTCTGCAGCTTGGGCGGTGTGGTTAGAGCTCTTGCTGGTGAAGATCAAGGTGAAAAAGTTTTTCAGTAATTCAGCCTGTTCCATATCCTGGGTGACTTGGTCTCCCATTTCCTTCCAGAGAGGGACCACATCTTCCCTAGTCTTCTTTTTATCCTAGACATATCTATAGAAGTTTTTCTTGTTATCCTTCATGTCCCTGGCCAGATTTAATTCAGTCTAGACTTTAGCTTGCCTAATCTGATTCTTGGCCACTCGGACAGTTTCTCTATATTCCTCCCAGTCTACCTGTATTTGCTTCATACCTCTATAAGCCTCCTTTTTGTTTTTGAGCTCATCCAGGATCTACTTGATCCTTGAATACTAACCAGCTTCCTTGGGTCCCTTTCCCCTCCAGTGCTTTTTCCCATGTTACCCTGCCAAGCAGGTCCCTCAAGAGGCCAAAGTCTGCTCTCCTGAAGTCCAGGATAGCGAGCTTGCTGCACACCCTTCTTGCTGCCCTAAGGATCTTGAATTCTTACTGTTCCATTATTTCTGCAACCAAGACTGCCCTTGAGTTTGACTTTCCCCACCAGCCCCTCGTTGTTGGTAAGGACGAGGTCCTGAGGTAGTGATTCACCTTATTTCTGATTTGTCAAAAAATTGTCAAGCAGGTATTATTGTGAGTTACTGGGGATTATTGAACATAATGTAAAAGCTAAGCAAAGACTTTTTCTTTTAATGTGTTTTTCAAATCAGTAATTCAGCTGTAGTGATATTTTATTACATACCTAATATGTCATGCACCTTTAAAAAAGAAATTATAGTTCTTTTTTGTTATTTTTTGCCAAATAATATATATTATCAGATAACCAGAATAACAGTCTGAAAGTAAATTATTGAGAAACACAAATCTGCTTTAAGCAAGAGTACAGCTACTGGGATTAATTTATAGAAAAACTCATGTTAAAATATAGGAATATAAATCCAGGAACTACACATTATAATAAAATATAATAATAAAAATTGTAGGTTTCTGTGCTGTGCTGGTGATGTTGGAAGCTGTCATACAACTGCTAAAAGAAAATACAGACATGTTCGTTTTAGTTTTAAAAATGCTTACAGATGATTAAGTTAGCTTTTTGTATTTTTTTTTTCATTACTGCTGTACATGTGGATGCCTATTCTTTGATATGCTGTTCCCTTTCGACATCTGTTATTTTAAGAATGGGTGATCTCAGAGATTCTGTAATACTTTGAAATGATATATTCTGTTTAATCTTATGAATACAGATTATTATGTTATTAATATGAGAAATTGCTTTGTCAGATCCAGAATGTGTAATGGCTATTACTGAAGATTTCTACTTAGTTAATTATAACAATCAAGATTTAATTGAATAGCTTTTAAAAATATGATGGAAATCTGTTCAAGACTTAAAATTTTGTCTTTTCTGTTGATCAGAATTAAGGAGAAATATCCCCAAGCATTTGATGACATATGCCTTTACTCTGAGGTATCCTACTTATTAGCACATTGTATGTTTCGACTTCCATCTCGAAGATTCATTCAGGAGCTATTTCAAGATGTACAGTTCGTGCAAGTAAGTGGAGAGTTCACATGCATCAAATGCATCAAAATGTGCCAGCTGTGTGTGGGTTTCATGTTCTGCATGCCTTCAGATATGTCTTAAATTAAACCATTTTATGATGTCTTTCTAGTAAAATCTCCAATGACATTAATACTTCATCTATCTTTTTCTTTTAGATGCACGAAGAAGCAGAGGCAATTTTAGCAACACCAACAGAACAGCCAGTAATTGATACATCAGCTGAATCCTGACTTCTGTCTCATGCAGTGCTTGCATATAGACTTTCTGAAATCCTCAGACAACCTCCAGTTGACTGGATAAAAAACTTTAGAGCATCATCTTCTAGACTGTTCCAGAAGCTACTGGTACCTGAAGACTGAAGTGAAAACTTTTTCTTCCTTAACCAATTACTGCCCCAGTCTTTTTGAGACCTTTGGGGAGTTATTAAACATTACCGTAGTTCTAATAATAGTAATTACAAGTATATGCAAGGCACTGAACACCTCCACAAGTTTTTTCATTTCATTCTTTACCATAAAATGAAAATAAAATTTAAAAAGGACAAGACGCAGAGACGTCTTTTAAGATTGACTTATGATTCTGTTCCAGAGAAGCAGAACGATGCCTTGCTTTTTAAGCCCCTGGATGCCAGGAATTGGAGAGATGAGGTTGCATTCTATTGCCAGCAATGGGGAGCCATGATGTAATCAGGGGATTAATGATAGCCCTTCTTTGTTGTTTTTTGTACTGTTTATAGTACTACTTGGGGGATTGTAAATTCAAACAGAAAGAAAAGGCTCTGTGAATCTGAGGTTTCCTTTAAAGATTTTAATACTACTATAAATGTAAGTAATTTTATTAGCAGTCTCTCCAGTTTCATTAGTTACATACATGCATCTTATCTGAACCAGTTAAGGATTTTCACTACAGTTTGATTTAAAAATAACAAATCATTTAATCTAATTTCAGCATGTTAAGTTTTTTTCCCTGATATGCATGTTTCCAGTTTCTATACTCATGCTCATATAGTATGAATGTTTGTCTTACTCTTAACTAAAAACCTTTAAAAAGCATGCTTTTTATCAGATAAATGAATATTGTATAAACTAAACCTGAAGACACCTAATCATTGCTGCTTTTGTGACAAGACATAATATATGCATTTTCCAAGTTCCATGGAAACAGTCTTTTATAAAAAGAAAGAGTTTATTTGAATTTTAGATTAGTGATCAAGCATCAGATAGTACTAATAATTGTAGTGAAAAGCCTTAAATAGCAAATTTTGAAGCAACAGTAATTATAACTTTATATTGGTATTTGACATTTATTACAAAAGTTACATGATTCAGTTATTGACTGAAATAGTTGTCTAGCATGTTACTTGTGAGGTTTTTTAATGAGTGCAAGCTTAAAAAACAAAGGTAAGAAATCCCCATCACTTCTATCATGGATTTAAAGATTCAAAAGACTTTATATGAAGGTATTAGAAGTATATGCAAACATACATATATGCAGTAGCACAGCCACCTTTGTTAGAATGCCTGTAATAAAGGAGATTACCCTTTGATTTTTATATAGGTGAATAATTCAGCTGGACTGTACTAAGATAGAACATATTTTTATCCATTCACTTTTATGATTATTTTATAATTATCAGATTAATACTTAAGATAAGTAAAATTTATCCAGATGCTCATAACCCTGCTCTTACTAGCTATGCTACTAGAGATTTCAATAAGTAGTCCTGAGATCAGTAAAACACGATACTTAGTGAAATGTAGAATTTATTTGCTCTTGTTGAAAAGTTCATCATGCCACATAAGCACTGCTTTGCAGCTATCACTTCACTGAGTTCTTATGTACACTGCATACCTGTCAGGTTCCAGTAAAGCAGATTGTAAGTTGCTGCTCATAGTAAATTTTAGTTCTTGAGATTATCTTTTCATGAGTTCCCACTGAAAGAAGGAACAAAAAGAAACTGATTCAGCTCTTTTATGATCAGTGACACAAATAATATATCTATGTGTCAAGACATGTTTGAAATGCTCTGAAAACATACTACACCAGTAACTATTGGACTTCTCTGGCCATAAGAAATAAATGCTTCTGTAAAACCAAAATGTCAATCACAGTAGACCAAATAGTGGTATAAACTCCAAAGGAAATAATGTAGTTTTCCCCAAAATGGGACTAGCGTATCTCATACAGTAGTTTCAAACAATAGGCTAGAGTATGAGAAATTTGTTTTTAATAACTAGATGGGGTTACATCAAACAACTCTGTGTTATTTTTCTGAATTAAAAGCAAAATAAACAAATTTTATCATCTGTATTTAAAATCAAGAACACCTTGATTCATTTTTTACCAGTTTAATCCATAGCACTTAATGTAGAAAGCACCATAGGAAGGCCTCTGATTATAAAAAAGTAGGCAAAAACAATGTCAATATCCTTTTGAAAGATTCTCCATCCTGAAATGTTTATGTGTTCTGAAGTACTCACTTGTTTGGGGTTCCATGACAACAGAAACTTGATATATGAATTATTGCTGCAAATTCAGTTATAAAACTTTTTTTTTTCCCCTGAATGTGTATGAGTGTCAGTAAATTTCAACAAGTATATATCAAGGTTGTAAAGTCTGTACTGTACATAACATACAACATTTCTGGAATTAATTTACATATTACACATTAGGCTCACATTATTTTAATTGACAAATGAAGGGATACTGTTATTGAAAGAATTTGATATTGGCCTAGTTATAAACTGCGAATTTCTAATTCTATCAATTTATTTTTTAAAATATCCCTTTCAAAGTTCTTATTTGGGGGTTTTATTTATTTATTGCTTCATGATAAAACTTCAAAAGAAACCTAGTAAATACAAATCGTGCTTCTATTAACCTTAACAAAGAATCCTTCCACTTCCCCTAGAAAGGGTAGCAAGGGAAACTGACAGACCACCTGCTTTGCATTTTTTGCAATCAGAACTATTTGTGATACTGTGAAACAAATGGCAAAACATATAGTATTCATTTACACTATATACAGATACATTTTTGTTAGTGTGGCAAAGAAAACTCTTGAATGATTAAACATGATAATGCAAAATACTCAGACTGCTCTGAGGCTGTGAAACTAATTGCATTTAGTCTACTACAGTAGCTGGCTAATTTTTAGTCTGCTTTTACAGTCAGTGGAAAGGGATAGCCCTTTCCAAAGGGCAGAGAGCTAACTAAACGGCCCCCAATTATTTCCCCAAGCGCCTGTTTCTCTCCACTGAGTGGGGAGAGGGACACAACTGGGTCCTGCGAGTGTCCTTTTGGAGATAGTGTCTGAAATTCAGAGATGCTGAATGTTCTCAGCTGTCATGGGATGTCCATGACATGGAGTTGGAGATGGTCAGGCTTTGAGGTGCCTAACTTTTTTATGTTGGGCCTTTGGCATGTTGAATTTGAAACAGTCGCTTTTCCTCATCTGACAGTTCTTATTTGACCTGATATGTACCCTAAATGTGCTCTCATTTGGGTGACAGTGGTGGTGCTTTTTCCCCAAGACACAACGAAGTGCTGAAGTATTCAGTAGTTTAGGGCACAGTGGCTTGGCACACTGTGAGGTAAGCTATCCTCATAAACATTTAAAAAGGCAGCAGTGAGAATATCACTTGTATTTTTGTCATTTTATTTCAAAATATATCTAGTGTTCTTGAATAAGAGTTGTAATTTGCAGTGAGAAGCTGGAAAAAAAACCCTATAGCACCTTTACTAGATGTCTGAAGAGAAAAATAGCTATTTGAGAAATAGATAATAATCAAAGCTTAGTGATAGATGAAAGAGTTGTTGCTTTTTATTAGCCTACATCCTGGTCTTGGTATTTGACTTTTTGGACTTCAGGAAGCTATCTGGTGTTACCTTGTGAGTGTGAGCTCAAGCTGAGCAATCGCATTGAAAGAATTCTCGCTAGGCTTTGGAGCATCTCTGAGGTTTCTGCTTGCCTCCAGGGTTGCACAGAAGTCCTGTTATTTCGGGCTTTGCTGTGGAGCCAGCTGAAAGCAAGTCCCATAACTTTTTTTTTTTCCAATTACATTTCTATTATCAAGTACTTATTAAAAGTATGCTAGGTGAGAAGAAAATCTGAGAACTGTAAAAGACCTTTGGGGATATGCTGAAAGCCATGTTTGTATTTCTCTAGAAGTTCCCATCTTGGTTTTTGTTTAACTCCTGATTCTGGTTCCCTGAATAGTTTTATATTCAACAAATTTGTATGTTCAATAAAGAATGTGGATTTTCTTTGGACTATTTTTGTGACATAGATGGATAGCAATGCCACAGCATGCAGAAATTGCACATTTTTGCTTGAATTGCCTTGTAAAATACACTATTTAATTGGAGAAATTTATTTTATGCCAAAAAGCGTAAAATGCCATTTTGCCACTGAATAGGGTATTTTAGCACATGATGCAGTGTCTTGGGGAGAAAGGCAGATGTCTTCTAGATTTATTTGAAAAAGTGTTCCAGTACTGGGCTGTCAGCATCCCTAAAATAGCATTGCAAGAGATGATGTAAATTAATCATTCTGAGGAGGGAAGGGAAAATGTCAAGATTTATTTTCCCTGTCCCATGTGATCTTTTTTTGTTTGTTTGTTTGTTTAATAACACGCTGCTACATATTATGATGTTCTAGTTGTTGTAGGTCACTGAACAGACATTGAAATCTGATTTATATTGTATACTTGTAACATAGAAAAAGTATTTATATATTTTCCATTAGAATATTGCATTGAGTTGTGTATAATTTTAACAGAAGTATGTCCCAAAATGGTATTGCCCACCTTGATTTTTTTGTGTGTGTGTGTTTTTTTCCTTTTTTCTGTAGTGTGTACAGTTCATGTCAATGGGCATTAAAAGCCTCCTGAAGCATAATTTTATCAAAGGGATGCATTATTAATAAAATGTACTGCTCTCATATGTACCTCTCATTACTAGAAATGAGTTGGAATTTTATTTATATTTGTAAGTTACTAATTAACTAGAACAACATGAAGCTTTCCAAATAAACCTTTTTTGCATCAAAAAATTTATTTTACATTAATGCTTTGTAAGATGCCTTATAAAAATAGCTTCGTCGCTTGTACACCATTTTTATTTTAAAAATTTAGAGTACTGATACTGAGAATTAATATTTTCCATTATGTGATGTTTGCACATTAAGTATTAGCATTTTGACAACAGATGTGATGTGAAAGTTGAATTATAAACAAACAATGACAAAAATAAAGTTTTCCAATTTGAAATAATTCAACCATTAATATAAGACAGCTGTCTTAAAAAAAAATAATTCAATTATACATGCCCTTCCATGCAAAAATCCTTTTCTTATCTTTAGTTCTAGTGCCTGGACTGTATCCTTAGACTTTGGCATTATGCTCCTTGGAATCCACTGTGTGCTTTTAAGCACAGGTAGTTTCATGAAACACCACCTATCAGGATCAGCAAGCAGAAAGATTCTTAAAGAGGAGCTAACTTCTCATCACATCACCAAGAAAATTGTTTCCTTGCTTCGAGATAATGAAATTTCATCAGTGCAAAATCTCCCCAGGAAAAGACCAAGGCTGCCTCTGCCAGGGCTGAGGTGGGAACTCCCACTAGGCTAAAGTGTCTCACCCCACCATCAAGAAGGTACTACTGGCTACAATCACCCCCTCACATACACACACACCCCTCTTACTCCCTGGGCTAAATTACTGCAGCTGAGCCCCAGTGTTCATATGCACAAGAGGAGAGACAGTGCCATGATAACACTTCTGCAAACAGCTGTTCTGCTGGAAAAACAAGTGGAAAGGAACTAACCCCACGTTTCTTTGTTTAGTTGAAAGGATTTTGTTTAGGATTTTTAAAGGATTGTTCTTCTAGGCAGAGAAAGCAAAAGTATAAGGAGCCACAGTTACCAGAAATGGGAGTGGCAGCCTACTAACAGGGGCCTATACTATAAAAAAATCTGTTTTCTGCGCTCTTTCACTCACCAAATGTAGTTAGAAGACAGATGAAGTAAAAGCAGGAAGATGATAGGATTTTGTTGCACAGGGTAGCACTCATAACCAAGACAAAATTCCTTCTAATAGTTCAGTAATGCACCACATTGAATGCAGATGCCTTTTCCATGTTGATTCCTCACATCATTTCAGAGAGAGAAAATACAACCCAACCGTCACCACACCCCCCCTGCTGATGTTCCTGTTCTGAGGCATACTGTGAAGCTAGGTAATGCTCCATGTACAGCTACACAATAGACAGTGGCTAGTGGTGGCCAGAGCACATAGTAAGCAGACAGAATACTGCAAGTGAAATACACTCCTTGAGCACAACAACCTACCTGCTTGTTTAACTTGGCCTTCTTTCTAAATAAATTTTTAACCTCTGCAAAATAAAGTAGTTCTTTGTATCAGGCTAAGATGAACTGTTTTGGTCTAACTCTCTACATAATATAGACCACAAAGAATTGGCCTTTAAATCTTACGTAATGCCTGTAACTTGTGATGATACCATAGTACACATCATTCTAGTGCACAAGTCACTGTTTTTAAACTAGTCCTGAAGCAACATCTTTGCAGCGTTACCAGTAGGGCAGTTAGGCTTGTGAAAGCCTTTATCAAAAAGATAAGTTGTGATAAGCTTCAGAAATTCTTATTTATATTGCATAACCCAAACACTGGATGGACTCAGTACAAGAGAATACATCAAAGCCTCCTCCTTAGGCAGTGCACAGCTGGTTGTGACATATATCTAGCTCAGACTTACCTTTCTGCTAGCTATTTCTCTGGGTGATGCAGAGGAGGAAGAGAAAAAAAAGAAAAGAAAAAAAGAGAAAGGCATTTTTTACATAACGTAGAATTGAGATAGATGTTGAAATTGTTGATGACTAACTAGAATACCGCATCACAGAAAATAAGGCTATAAGAAGCCACCCACTTCTTTCCCTTAGCCTAAAGTAGGATGAATATAGGCATCCTTAGAAGAAAGTTTTCTTCAAAGTCTGTTCACTTTATCCTTTTAAGATAAAGCTAAATTGCTTTTAGCAATTTCATCATGGGTTTACAGCTTTCTAAAATAGGGGCTTGATTTGCCAAGAATGAAAATATTCACATGCCTACTGTTATGCTTTTAAATGAAGCAGTAATTTCAATGCATTTTCTAACCTTCAATTTTTAAATCACTATCATAATGTCTTAATAGAAGTGAATGATGCAGAGACGATGTAGGTATATACAATGCCTTCTGCTGAGATCTATTGATTAAACTTTGCTGTGATGATTAGGCATCTGTCCTGTTTTATGAGTTCCTCTTTGCAGTCTCCTCTCTATTTAGATGCATCTGTAGAAAGGAGTCAAGACCCAGGTCTGACATGCCACAACTATGTAACCTTGAGAGAGACTGCAAAGACAGAGCTCTGAGAAAGTATGCAGAGAGATTAAAAAAAAAGCAGCAATTGAAATGATAGACTGAAGTAGGATAGTCAGTAGCTCAATGACTCAAGAAGGAAAACACTGGCATGGAAAATTATAAAATCCTAAAGAAAAAGAACCATGGAGGCTAATCATTCTAACTGGGGGCTTGCTGAGAATCATCAGTTTGACTCTGCATTAGCATCAATGGACCGTGAACACACTAATACTCAGCATACAAGTGATTAAATCCTATTTATCTGTTGTGTGTGTTACCCAACAAATAATTATGTTAAAATTTTAAGCTACTTATATCTTGACTACTGGGTTTACCTACTGAAAGATGTCCAAAAAAGTTAACCCAAAAGAATAGTTATAACATGCTTTAGTAAGTAGAAGTTGATCTGACAGAGCAGCAACATTTCTGTAGGTAGTCTAATTAAGAGGAGTTCTGCACTGCTTAAACTTTGTTAACTAAGGTGAACAGTGAGCTGGAAAGTGGCAGATAGCTGATTGCAACAAGGATAAAAAACATTTCCACAGCTTTTAAAGGACAAAAAGAACCTGACCGTTCTGTACTGCACAGGCCAGAGTTAATATAACAATGAGCAGACTTACTCTTCAGATATGGTGTATTTTGGTGAGTGATGTCCATAAAGATAGGTATCTCTTCTTTGGCTCCAAGTACACATTACTGTTTTCATGTCTCGAGTTTGGCTGGAAAATCATTAGGTGCATCAGATGACTCTTGTCAGAGGTAAAAACTAAAAAAAACCCAACAGCATAGAAGTCAAAGCAGAAGATATCAACTTTTTTACCATACTAACAAACTAGAAATAATGGATGTGTACAAAGCATGGTTTGCTACAGATGTCATTCTTTCACTTATTCAGTGACCACTCTCCAGAGAAAATCAGGACAACACCATAAATTAATTGCAATCCAAGCACATTATTATTTTTTCTTACATTAATGCATTTATTAATTTAATCTGTATTGTTTTCCATCTGTAAAAATTGCTACCAGCCTTCAAAAGGGGGACAGTGCTGACTTCTTATCGTGTGCACAGACAGTGAAGCCTAACTCCTAAATGGTTAGGTATATTTAAAAAAATCAGTCACCTGTCCTAGGATCAATTAATGAGATGAATCTAAAAACATTTAAATTGAAAGCTTCTATTTTGTATTGACTGGCAAACTGGTAGCAACAGATGAAGAGAAGGCTGAGGTACTGAACTTTTTTGCCTCAGTTTTCACTGGCAACCTCTTTTCGCACATATCTTGAGTAGATAGGGCAAGGCAGAGATTGGAGGAGCAAAGTCCCTCCCACTGTAAGAGAAGATCAGGTTCAAGACCAACTGAGAAACATGAACATACAGAAATCTAAGGGATATGATGATATGCATTCCGGAGTCCTGAGGGAATTGACTGGT
>VXBW01008256.1:3278921-3477049 GCA_013400375.1 Thinocorus orbignyianus | reverse complement strand
CTCAGAGGTAGGTCCGATGTTGTATCTACACTTTATTTCCATTCCCCAGTGTGCTGGTTACACCAAAACAGATGATACTGGATTAATTAGAGTAATAGATCTTAACTTATTTCTCCCTACTGAAGTGAAATTTGTATGCCTACATCATCTATCACTTCTTATTGTTCCCTAAACAGTATAAGATATATTTTTACACCAGAAAGTGATATGTGATGAGCTTATGTTGACCCTCTGCTAAAATAAGAGTGAAGACCAAGCAATTCCAGGTAGAACCTGAGGTAAACTTCTGCTCGCTGCTGATCTTGTCTATAAGCTTTAACTACTGCAGCCAGCCCAAGTTACGCTGGCCTGATGGTTCCCTTAAGCTGAGTTAAGACTGCCTTGGAGTTGGAGTTTGGGGTGGTTTTTTTCGTGAAGGGTACATTAGAGAGTCTAAATTGCTTTGATTCCTTATGGACAAAATAAAAGAAATATTAACTATAAAAGCAGCTAATGACATAAGAAAGGCTATGTTTTTATGGATGATGAGACTTGAAATCAGGGTGACATAACTTTCTTGAGGTCACACCAGAGCCTGCAGCAAAGCAGGTGTTAGAATGCAAGATCTGGCCACTTTTCACAGTTTATTTGTATGTTTGTGTAAATCAGGAAAAAATGTGTGTGAGGGAGAGAGAAAGGAGGCTGTTTTATTCTTGAGCCTGTGCAATTACTTCACAACCAGACTGTAGCTCGATCTGCAAATCTTCAGACACGTAAGACTCAGTTCTCCCTTTTGGTAAGCAGAATTCGGGTTCAAGCCTGAGGATGTATACACTCCTAGACATACCCTAATCTTGGACCGTTCATTGGTACATAATACTAGATCATGTGCAGTCTGAAGTGACGTAGGAAACTTACTGACAGCTTGAGCCCATGTGGCATAATCTGTCGCCTGCAATGGGAAGAGTAAGCAGCAGGTAGCCATATTACTTCTAATGTCAGCAGAAAACAGCCTGTATCCTCGGTATATTTTTCACAACTGAAAAGTGAGTTGCTTAGGTGTACAAATTGGACTGAGGGCTCTTACTCTAGTAATCATTTTGGTGATGTGTTTATTATTTTTCTAGCTGTTTAGGGCACAAGCATTATTATCTAAGAAATTCTGGAGTACCTTACTGTTTTTGTCTCTTAATTCAGTCTTATTCTTCTAATACATCTTCACTTCATGCACATTTTCCTCCTCTTTATCATCTTCTTCCTTTCTTGTATCTCTTCCTATTGCTATCTTTTTCCTCCAGCTCACCTCAGTTCAGTTTGTTCTCTTCTACCAGATCAGTTTTCTCACTAGTATACAGTAACCCTAGTATGTTGGTATGCACTGAAAATATATGATCATAACATAATATATAAGTGAAACAATATGGTATGATAGAAAAACATTTTGTTGCATGTGTGTTTATTATAATACTATGAGGTCCCAAGAAAAAAGCTACTTTAATGCAGGCCTGCTGAACATTGTTTTTACCAGCAGTCTGGCTGATATAAAGCAGCAAGTGCATAACACCAATCAATAAAATAGCACAAAAGCAGGCTTTCCAGAGCAGTGTTGGGCTTCAAGTACAAGAGGTTTTATGCTTTTCTATCTCTGTTCATTCCACTTTGTCATGATCTTTTCCAGATGATCCCCACATGCACTCTAACTAGAATAGTCTTCTGAGTAGATGAATTGTTTTATCTGCATTTTCCAGGAAAAAATCCTATGTCCAAGTCCCTTTTAAATAACATAAGATTGAAAAACTGAGGGGAAGCTGATCAAGACAGTAGCATCAGTTTTGACTCAATCAATTTACTTCAATTAGCACAGGCCCTTTTTGTGGGCTCTTTCCTAAGTCATAAATAGCTGAAGCTGATTCAATCTATTACCTGTTGTTAATTCTATTTCAGATTGTCAGTCTACACAGGTAGCTACTTTAGCTGAGTGAGTAAACCCAAATCTTCACCATCTGTCCTCTTCTGTGGAGCATGATGATCGTTGTTGAGATTCTGAAGGTGAAGAAATGAGCATCTGTCATAAAAAATTCATTCTTTCCCATTCAGGCCACAAGGAAAGTTACATTGATCAAAACAAAATAATGCCAGAAAAAACAATAATGGATTGGAACAACTATGCAAAATCTTCTCAGCCATTGGCTTTGGGAACAGCTTGCTGCCTAAAGGTAGATTTTCTATTTTTGCAGGAGCAATGCTATGTTGGGTACTTTTTATAAGACTTCAAACGTTACAGCTAGAGGAGGTGTGTTTGGGCTACTGATTGAGTTGATTCAATGTCTATTGTACAATGTCTAATATTATCATGAAATACTTAATAATGGCAAAGTATCTTTGGGAATATTGTGTGGACAAAATGACTTATGGGTGTACTTACGTGTCATTGAGCAGAAATGTTCTGAGTGGTACTACAGAGCGCTGCAGGAGTAACATCTGTAGCTGGAAGGAACCTTGTGGAAAATTCCCATAACTGCTAACCTTAATGAAGCTTTCTAAGCAGCAATGAGAAATGTAACACCACTAGAGTAATAATTAACAAAATTCCAACAGAAAACTAAGAAAGATACAGCTCTAGAGGATTTTAGTATGTGATACTTAAACATGTTTTTCAAGCTGGTATGTGATAATTATGTTTGAACACTAAAAGCCTTATTTTCATGCTGCCCTCTATTTGCACATTAACTCAGAAAAGAGCATTTGTGCCCTCAGTTTTCAAACAAAGCCCACAAAACAGAGGAAGGAGATGCTTATGAAATCAATAGGAAATGTTATCTGTTTAGGAAAACAAAAGCATGGTACAGTAATATGCTTCTTCTTTCTTTCAGCAGGAAGTGTTTACAGGGAGGTGAATCAACCCAACCAACTCACAGAAGTGCAGTTCTGTACAAGGCTTGCTGGTCACATATTTTCAAATGCAATTTCACTGAAAATCACCAGATAAAAGGGAATTAAATGAACTGCCAGTTCTTGAAGCATTAATTAATTAATAAAAGACTGGAAGAACTCCAAATGCTTTTTGGCAATGAGGCCTTGTCTTCCTCACTAAGAGGAAGTTGTAGAGGCAGTACCTGCGTACATGTGCAGGTATGGAGCTGTCTTACCTCACAGTGACTATAGGTATGTCTACACTAGTGAATAGCACAGCACATGAGGAATTGATTTCTGGAGCCAACCCAAACAGTGCTGAAGACCCAGTGTCTTATATGCTTACATAGACCCAGTGTGTATAGGTTTGTTGCTTTTTTTTTTAAGGTGGTTAATTCGGACTGGTTCTAGTCACGTCCTGTGGACTGACTGCCCTTTAGCAGCTGGACCACCCATGGTAAGCTTATTAAACACATCTTCCAACTTTGTTTTGTCCAAAAGAAATCCAGTCCGTGTGCTCTGAGGCTGTTCAGCGACATGAACCCAAGTGCTGATTGTGGGAGCTGTTGGGACACTCTTTGAAAAGCACCTTCCTGATTTTAACAGGAATGCTACTGTGGGCATCCTCTCTCCACTGCCAGCTACACTGAGGTAAAGTCATAATGCACTATTGATGCTTTCATTTTATTACAAGGCACATTAATCACGGGAGCATTGGGTGAAATTGCTGTTTGTGTTTAATGTCAAGGGCGTTGTTGTTGTCTATTTTCCCATCCTTCAGTCCCCATGAAATACTCTTTAAGGATGTATTAAAGGCTGTATGCTTTGTACCTTTGTATCTTCTTATTTCATTCCACTTTGTAACACTTATTCCACTTGTAATTTCAAGAGGCTTTTAGTGGTTTATATCAGGCTCATAGGTTCTATGCCTTATGACAAAAGCAAATTCAGAATCCTTTAGGAGATTTTTCTCTTTTGTATCCTCTTTTGTATTTCTCATTTGACTTTTGGAGATTATTACATACATAATAGTATCTGCTAGCATTGCTCCAGCCTATGATGACAGGTTGGGTCATTATCAAGGGTTCTTGGAAATTAATATGTTGAAGCTATTTATGGAAAACTGCACAGTAATCTCTAACTACATTGATGATAGTACCAGAAGAAAATCGTTAAATTCCACCATTTATTGACTGAAACTGAAGGAGCAGCTTTTAGCTGTGACTGTATTTTCAGTTTCATGTGTCAGTAAACCAAGTGGAAAAACTTGTTCTTTCATAAATTCTGTGCAAGAAATCTTTTATGAACACTAACCATTAGTGTGAACTCTCTTTTGGCTGCCCTGGTGCTGCAGCAGAGGTACCTCTTGATGGAGGCATAAACACCATCTTACAGGACAGTACTTAGTTATACATATCATGGTTGTAGTGCACCCAAGTGCTGACAATTGTTACATGAACACAGTCACATGAACACGGTTGTTTACCTGAAGGATTGGTATAAAAAGATCCCTAAAATTCCTAGTTAGTTTTAAGAGAAGTTCAGCTAGACTGTTATTGAAAATGGCCAGAGCTGGAGCTACAGTTACTGAAAATGTTGTATTGTCATTGCAACAGGTGTATCCATCGTGCCAATAATGCTATTTCTTATGCTTTGTCTCTACTTAGGCTAAAGCATGCTGTGGGCTCAGCATCACATGAATAGGAATAGAAAAGTTCAAGTAAAATAGATCTCTAAAAACATGACTGATAGTAGTAGAAGATTTTTGTTGAAAGTTTGTTTCAAAGACGTTCCAAGACTGGAGCCAAAAGACTTTGGATAAACTGATGCAGCAGTCTAAGAATGGAGAGCAGTGGGTATAGCACCATACAGAGCTGGCTTTTCAAGGGGCTTTTTAAGGAGGGTGGATCTTGGAATCAGGGAAGTCCCTTTCCAAGAGTCTGAAGAACTGAACAGAAATTGTGTGTGGGTGGTGAAAGGAGGACTGGGGAGGGAGAGAAACCTTTTGAACGTATGTCACTCTTTTCGTAAGTGAAAAAAACCCCAAACAAACCCAAACCAAGAGGGTAGTGAAGGATAAGATGCCTGAGGAAGAAAACTGAAGTATGGGAATGGGCATGCTTTAGAGCAGAATGGAAAGGAGGGAGAGGATATGAAAGGAAACAGGACTACTGAAAGGGCATCCATGCAGAAAATAGTCACCTGAGATGACAGGCATGTTGCAGCTCATGTCTGAGCAAATATGAACATCAGAAATTGGAACAAATTGGTGCCACAGTAGGTATAGCTCTTCATTTGTGGAAATGCTAGCCTAGAATAGCTTTACTAGATTTCTGTCTTGGTTTTATCTTTGATTGCTAAGAAATTTGTGGCATACCAGATATACCATAATCAAGAGATCTAATTTAAACCCCAGAATGATTGTAATGAAGAGAGGAGAGGGAATAGTGAGTGTGTGCATGTGGTTCCTTAAGTGTGTATAGCTGACTGTTTCCCAGGATTGTGTCTTGTGGTTTTATTACCGAGAGCTAAAGCACGATCCAGTAGATAAGACAGATGACAGATCAATAAGAGCTTAAGGCTTTCCTGGGTAGCTGTAACTGTTTTTTAAAGCTGTCTGCTTACTGTGTAGAAAGCTTCAGAGCTCCTGTTCTGCGGACAGAGGGAGAATGTTAATACCCAGGATTATTAACTTGAGTTTCAGATTTAACATCAGCTTGTCTCAGTGAGTTCCTTTAAACTTTGGCCATTCAGTAGTGTTGATGGGTCATCTGCTGTGGATGTTACTAGGAGATCCAAGTTCTAACAGAAATACCTGGGTTGTGTAGCTGTGCTGGCTAACCAGTGCACCAAGGCTGAAAAAAGGTTGTCTTTTTGTTTCTTTTATTTTCTTTACTATTTTTTTCTTTTCTTCCCCCAGTTCATTGCAGTTCTTCCTTTCTTGAGGAGGGCTGTTGGAGGGGCACCTGATAAGAAGCACACTAAAAGCCACTGGTGTGATGGAAATTGTGGTCAAAACCTTATGGACTCTCACCATTGGTATTAGAAACTTGCTGGGTCAAGTGGCTCAGAACAGACCAGTCTTGTTTCCTGAAAGTGTTTTTTGTTCATAGGAATCAATAGTGCAACTTTACACTCATAAAATAAGCCAAGCAGTGAAAACTTGACTGTTTAACAATGTACTCCAGTTACTTCTTTCTCAGGGAGCGAACAGAACTTTGACAGAGCTTGACAAACACTTGTTAGGTCACCTCAGGAACACATTTATACAATTGTTTGGCAGGTCTTGAAAATCTGAGTCATGTCCTTTCCTGATTCAAAGCTTCACTGGTGAGCTCCCTCTTTCTACTTTTCATCTCTCTGCCCCAGCACACATTCAGTCCTACTTGCACACCACAAAATGTTTCTCATGTTATTCCAAGCAGCCTATCCCTGCAACTGTTACAGTATTATAAACTGTCAAGGTCCATTTTTGAACAAAACTCTTAACTAAGTACTGAGCTTGCCTCTCTCGGGTTTTTGTGGTTTTGTTTATATTTTACCTTGTTTTTTAGTAATTGCATTCATACGAGCCAACTGAAACCAACTTTGAACAAAGATGCTGCAAATCCACCTGTATTTCCCACAAAATACCTGTATTTTTCCCCACAAAATTACAGCAGTAATTACAAACAAGGAAATTTACAGTATCAAGATTCGTTTGTAAGCATCTACGGAACAGGACAAATAGATAAACTTATCAAACATTTCATCAGTCTGCAAATGGGCTATTATTTGTAATAGTTAGGTCCTTTGCTTTTACAAAATAAATTATTGACAGATTTGATATCGGCAATTGACCATATTGTGTTCAGGGATAAAATACATAACAAGATAAACGATTAGCAGCAGCTGAGCCTCCAGATGCATAAGCAATTAGCAGAAAATTTGTATTTAAAGTATGAATAACTTGTTCTGGTTTGGTTTTCTTTCAACATAGGTATATCATGGACATTTTTTCCCCATAGCTGAGAAAGCACACTCATCAGTCCAAGTAAATGTGTCTGACCATCCTGCACGCGTGAAACCTGTACCAATTTTGCCAAAAAGAAGTAGCTTGTTTGGCTGAAAGTAAGAACTAATAGCAAGCAGAATTGCTTTGTCATCTTGCGGTGGGTGGGCAGTGAAGAAAGGTCCATGGACTGGGTACCAATCATTGTTTACTTCTCTTTCTGTATCTTGGCAATTACATTTTCTGTTCCTTTTCATCAGGTGTGGCTATCAGAGATACTAATCAAATGAATGCTTACTTACTCCTAAGTGGAGCATCTTTCATCCTTTATTTTTTTGCTTTGATGGAGAAAAAAACGTTGTTTAAAGTTCGTAGAATATAATTTAAACACATGTGTAGGAGTAGAATTGTTTTAGACCACAGACAAATATCATGATGGTCAGATCTGCATTCTTTTTGTTTGCCCAGTATTTAAATCAGATAGATTGCCTCTTTATTGCCTCCGAGTACTGTGGATATGCTTCATCTTAAAGATGCTGGCAGATAAAATAATCTGATGCGGGCTCCCTGTTGAATTCCAGTTTATGGTATTTGAGTTTAAGAAATTATTTCCTAGTCAAAGGTATAGGGTGTTTGTTGTTTTTTTCTTTCTTTTTTCTTTTTCTCCTGTTTAGAGGAAGCTGATTTTGCTTATTTCAATCAGCTCAACAGCCAAACATTACATCTGCATTTTTTTCAGTAAAACTGATCCCTTAAGAAGTGCTGTAATAAGGTGAAACCAGTTGCAACAGTGGTCATAATAGATATTCTTTTGCAAATCTCCACATATGACTTCTTCACTGTAGTTTCAATATTTTTTTCCCCATTTAAATCTCTTCTATTCTCATGGCAAAGGCTAGAGCCGTTTTTGGAAATGCATATTTTTTAATCTCTTAGAAGCTTTTCCTCTTCAAACTAGCCACTGTATTATCTGCAGACAGTTATTAGTTACCTCTTGTTCAGGCTTGTATTTGCCCGTCTGTCTTTCCAAAGACACCAACCTGATACTTCTCAAACCAGAGACAGAAAGAGAGAACAGTATATTCACATTGTAGATTACTTTGAAAATCAGCAATTCTGTTTTCATTCTAAACTGCAATAAAAGATAATTACTAAGCTCGACAGAACAACAATCTGAAAAATGTTGGCTTGCTAATTGCAACAAATTCAGGCTGAGGAAGGTTAAGAAAGTGCAGGGTTCCAATTTCAGTAGCCCCTGGGTTTGCCATAGAAGCTGAGGCTTGTTTGTTCCCTTTCAGCCCACCATAGTAGGATGGCAACAGAGGGAGGGGAGCACCTGTGATTCTCTGGTTTCTAGACTGTTGGGGCAAGAAATCTCAAAATCCTAGACAGTCCTCTCCTTCCTTAGAGGATTGCCAGGTTCTGTAGGTATCCTGATATTCCTGACTTTGGAACAAAAAATAATTAAAGATCTCCTTAGGAAGCTGTTTGCCAGGCCAAGACACCGGAAGCACCACCCAAAGTCTGTCTGCAGAATTTCTGAGGAGCTTAATGAATAAACCAGCAAGAGTTAAAGCAGGTTCCCAAGGGAAAAGTTTCTCTTGTCTTTGATTTAAAATGTATTTCTTAAAAGTTCATCAGCAACTGTAATTGTAGATGGAGAAAACAAACAGTCTGCATAACGATGGCAGAACATCCCAGAAACGTCACCAGCCATGACCAGCTGCGGAGACAGACACAATTAATACAAATCTTCTCTCAGAATTTTTGCCTGTTGGTGTCTCATGGTGACATCAGCTTTAAGCCCTGGCTTAAAACAAAACTGATCCCCTTCCTCAGTTTCACAGCTACAGCTTGCCCTGATCATTTTAATCCTAAGCTCTTAAATGCTTAGGAGTCATATGACAGTTGTCCCCAGGACCCAGAGATCCCAGAAATCGAAGACAGATGTGGACCATGAGGTGCCTGAACAGAGCTGCAATGTTGGCTCAAGCTGCCTTTTTCCAGACACTTTGGACATAGGTAGAAGTTACTGTCAAGGAACAGGTAATATCTGTTGAAATTAACTAAACCTGTGCAATGTCACAAAACCTTTTCAACATTTTTCGTTTGTTTTTAAGCCACCCCTTTCCTTTCTCTTCATGTAGCCTAGTCTTCTTTATATCTCTGCTTACCTACTGGTCTGGAAGACCTGAAAAATCAAGATAGATGGCATTGTTTGTGTGGCAGCCACTTGGTGTCTTGGTTCACAACACAATGGAATGTGTTCTGAAGAAGGGAAACAAACTGACTTTTTTAATAATATGCAAAAAGTTTCCACTCAAAGAGTGATACATTCAGTTGTGAGCATTCAGTTGGATTTATTTTGCAGAAGCTTCTTTACACTGAAAAATAGCTTGATGAATTTGAAGAGAGCACTCTGAAAGTATCTAGTGGCAACTGATAGTTAAGTTGGTATGAAAGTTTTAGTAGTCACCCACTTTGCAGGCATTTTAGAGGGAAGTAAACCTGTTCAGAAAGCAGGCTGTGTTACAACATGCTACAGCATGCCATGTGTGCTGAAACATGTCTCCTCGCGAGCAGACACAACAGCAGATGAATCCCTTTGGGAAAAACAGCTTCAGGATAGAGAATAAAGCTGAAAATGCTGGAGAGAGTAAAAGTAAAGAAGCTCTGTCTGGAAAAGGTGAAGTCTCATGAGTCGTCTTATTTCTGAAAATACTTCTGTAGTCCTTGATGTGACTTCTGCAAAAGCTACCTCTGCTTCCGCTAGGAGACTGAAGAGCACATAACTACTGCTACTGTTAGTATCCTCTGCTATTTGCCTCTTCTGGAAAGGTCACAGCATCCTTCTTTCCAATAAAGTGTTTTTTCTGTTGTTCTCTGTTGCAAATGAATGTTCATACTGTCAGCAACAGCAGCACTGTAGCATTGGGGATATTGTCATGTTTGTTTCACATGTTCATGACATAATAGCATTGGGGGAGTTACAAGAATGTATTAACCTGCGGAATGTGGACCCTTCTATTGGTTTTAAATCAAACTTTCAGTCACTTAAAGCATCCTCTGGTTTCTCAGTTCAGCTCTAGCTATATGTTTAAGCAAAACTTCAAGGCATCAGTCCATCAAGATTGTCTTTCTTTGCTGTGGGAATACGAGGCTACTTCCTAGCAGCTCCTACCAAGCACTATATTAGGAAATCCTTCACAGAGCTATTTAAGGAGAATTATTTTGGAAAAAACATATGTACATTAGAGTTGATTTGAATAGAGACTTCTGACTATCCCAGATACTGTGTTACCCAGATTGCTCTAGCTCATGGGATAGTTGGCTGAACTGGCAAAGTGAGGCTGTTTGTCCCAGGTAATTTAATTTTGTAATTAGCTTTTTGCTCTTCCTGTATGGCTGGTTCATTTACACTCACAAGAAAGTGAAAAGGCCTTTTGGAAAACTGAGCTTCCCAATTGATAATAATAATAAAGACGACTCCTCTGGAGAAAGGAAAAATAGAAAATGTTTGTTAAAATAGACAATAGAATTCTGCTCTTAGCTGTCTTGATTTAAATCAAAAGTTGTTTCAGTGACATGTAATATAGGTTTATACAAGAATAACTGGAGGACAGTATCTGGTTCACTGTTTGTGCTACAGTGACAACTGGGCTTCACTTGTGCTTGCTGGAGATAACAGACACTTCTGCACGGTCATGCCAGGTTCAATGACCAGCTCAAAAGCATGAGTAATGATGCAAACATCAGCTGTGCCAGGGAGAGAGCAACAGAAAGTTAATTAATTCCAGTCACATTTCTGTAAGAAAAGGTGTGAGTTTGCAGCCTTTTCTCGGCTAGGTCACTTAGAAACACTGGCCAGGTACAAAAAGCTTTTTTTTTGTGTATGTCCGTAGGTATTCTAACTTAGCCCTTCCATGCTTTTAAGGGAAGAGGAAGAGAGGTGAAAGCCCATAGGGCTTCAAATGATGCCTGTTGTGCAAGGAGAATCTCACACTGATGAGTTTGCACCCACTTACCTATACATTTAAACAGTATGTTAAGGCCAATGAATGTATCTGCTTTCTAAATCTGCACTTGCAACTAAAAAAAAACACCAAAAAACCCCAAACAAACAAAAAAAGAAACCTCTGTGACATGGCTGTGCTGGAGTCATACTAAGTGCATGCAGGTGAGACTGCTTCCAAGATATCTCCTAAAATAGGCGCTGAAGAAGTAACCTGACAATGTGCTCCCTGCAGAGCCAGCTGCAAGGGAAGAGAGCTGCTTGCTGCACCTCTCTGTTAGTTGACGATGACTCTTAGTAACAGCTGTCTCACTTCTGATACCATTGTTGTGCTTTCCAAACTGGTAGCTCCATGGAGATCGGAATCCAAGTGTTCTGGATTCACCTCTACTGCCAGAAGAGCCCACAGTTAACTAAGGATTAAGGTTAAATATGCCTGCAGTAGTGTATAGTTGGTAGAGTGTAGTTCAAGCCCATGCCAAGGTCAGCACAGGGGGAAGGGACGGTCTGAGCTGCCTTAAAACTGCTGCGGGTGTGTTTAGCCTTTACTTGGTGAGAGCTGACTGAACAGGCCAAACTCCTCCGAGCTACATGCTGGTTTGAGTTATTTGTACAGCACAATTTGGCTAAGAACCACTGGAAGTCTGGATTGAAGATACCACCTTTTTATACTGAACTGCTGTAAAATTTTTGTTTTCATCAATTTCAAGTGGATCACCATCATTTTCCTGCTTATAACACAGATCCAGAGCATGGACAAAAGTAACACGGAGACAGAGACAAGAGGAGAGGTGTCCTGAGCCACATCTGCTAAGAGCACAGGTACAAATTTCACTTATTTATTCCAATTAACAGGAAATGCACAGGGTTCTTGCCCCTCCTCACCCTTCTGCTTCAAGGGGGGGTATGCGTCACTCAAACCTCACATCCTTATCCTTATGACTTGTCCTTATGATTTCCTGTAATTTCCCTTTGTAATTTTTCACTGGGTTAACAAGTGCTCGCCAGGACCATTGATATCATCAGATTCAATCTTGCCACTACCAAAGGCAGCTACATGTAACAGGCATCTGGCCATTTAAATACCTAGAAGGGCAGCTTTCTTGGTTTTTATAGGTACAAGGGAGGAAACTGGGCCCAGGCTCTGATTCCTGGCTGGTAGGCTTTATCTCACAGAACAGGAAAAGGCTAGAGGTGATATGCCTGTGCCCTTTTAGAAGGGGAAGTTCTCTGAAAGGTAAGTTCCCCGAAAGGCATTCTAAGAAGGAGGGGATGTTTTCTCTAGCAAGAACAGAGGCAAGGGTTGCCAGACCTGGTGGGGGTGGGGATGTTAACGGAGTGGAGTTCTTTGTGGGAGTGGATGTGAAGAGCAGGAGTGATTTTTGCACCAGAGATCTGTAGTACTCAGGAGCTTAGAAGGTCTGGGGCACAGCTGTGTGACTTTGCATGGTGAGGGTTTTGTTCAAAAATATCTACAAAACATTTGCTTTATACTCCACCAATTTATGTTGTGCCACAAGGTCCTTTCCAATGTTTTACAACAAACTTGAGGCTTGTAGGAAAAGGCCAAGTAGCCAAAAGATAACGTGCTGCAGGCAGAGGGACACAAAGGAGGGCAAGGGCACCAAGTTGTCTCCAAGTTTCTGCTATGGCAAGGAATTTGTTAAACTTGCAGCCAGTTTGTATTCCTTTGTTCTTGTGCCAGCATTGTTTAGCTGCTCTGACAGGACAGGCTGTCCATACTCTGTGTAGCCCACGCTTCTCTGCATCTTCTCCAGAAAAGTTTTCTCCTCAAGTGCGAGAGCCCAAATCATATGCTGTATTTGGAGGAAATACCAGAGTTTCGTACAACTACATCAGTGGTTGTAGTGGTTTCTCTACCTCTAGTAGTGTCTTACCTAAGGCATGTTTTCCTCTTGTGGGAAGGGCTGAAGACTTATGTTGTTTATTTTAGTTGTCTTTTGTATGCCCTAGCTCATTTAACCTTAATCCTGTGCGTCTCTATCTTTATTTACACCACAGCTATCTCTGCTGACCAGGATTGTTTGCTATTTCTGATTCCTAAGAAACTTCCTATCATGGTGTTTTATCACTTACTCAGGCCTAGAGTGCTTCCCAAGAAGATTTTTCTCTTGTTTAGCATGTATATGTGGGATAGTTTTTATACTTTTGATACATTTCTATCTCCCTCCACATTCAGGTCTTTCAGCTCTTAAAGTGCAGGTGAATTCACTAATGAGTTTACTTAATTTGATGGAAGTTGAAAAATTTATTTGCCATCCTGCTTCTATTTGTTATTCAGTGCAATATAAATGGAGACAGTTGCTGAGTACTCACCTCACTGCTGTTTCACATGACTAGCTTTTTTTAGAGTGTCTTCATTACTTACTAAGTTGGGGATGTCTCTTTTTGTCTTGGTGACTACTGAGAAGAAATCTGGCAGCTATCATGCAGATGGCTAGCTGGGCCCAAGTTTATTATTAGAAGCATTTGTTTCCCAAATAGTATCTGGGAAGTTAAAGTTGACCATGGCACAATTCCCAGTAGTGTTTCTACAATAACATTTCAGTGGCAGACTTCTTCTTGCACCATTATATTTTAGCTGCAGACAACAAAGGCCAGGTTTCAATGAGGTGTCCAAATCAAAAACAACCGCCTCCCAAAAAACAAAGGCTGTGAGCAGGTGATCTGGGTTGCTGGAAGTGAAGCTTCCTGTTCACATACAATGTGGAATTTTATGATAAATTAAATTATGAGTTAAATGACAAGTGGCTTATTTTTTAATAAATTGCAAAGGTCATTTGATGTTTTCTACTTGTCTGGATGAAAAGGCTAAACACAGGAATAGAGTGAGTATTGTACTACAATCACAGAGAATCTTCGTGGTTGGAAAGGACCTCTGAGATCATAGAGTCCATCTGGGGTTGTTGTGACTGAAATGCAGGACCCAGCACTTGGCCTTATTGAACCTGATACAATTGGCCTCGGCCGATCAATCGTACCTGTCCAGGTCCCTCTGTAGAGCCTTCCTACCTTCAAGCAGATTGACACTCCCACCTAGTTTGGTGTCATCTGCAAACTTACTGAGGGTGCACTTGGTCCCCTCGTCCAGATCATCAATAAAGACATTAAACAAGACTGGCCCAAAAACTGAGCCCTGAGGGACACCACTGGTGACTGGCCTTCAAAAAGACTTCACTGCATTAATCACAACTCTCTGGGCATGATCATCTAGCCAGTTTTTTACCCAGTGAAGAGTAAACTAGTCTATGCCATGATTTACCAGCTTTCCCAGGAGAGTACAACAGGAGACAGTGTCAAAGGCCTTATCAAAGTCCAGATAGACAATGTCCACAGCCTTTCCTGCATCAAAAATACAGGTCACATAACCAACCTGATCTCTTTCTATGACTAAGCAGGACCTCCCTTTCAAAAACCCATGCTGGCTGGCTCTGATCTCTTGGCTGCCCTGTACTTGCCATGAGAGCTCATTCACAGTGATTCTCTCCATGATCTTTCATGGTACTGAGGTCAGGCTGACAGACCTGTAGTTTCTCAGATTCTCCTTCCACCCCTTCTTGTAGATGGGCGTCACGTTAGCCACTCTCCAGCCATCTCCCCTGTTGACCAGGATTGTTGATAATGATGGAGAGAGGCTTGCTGAGCTCTCCTGCCAGCTTCCTGAGTACTCTCGGATGAATCCCATCTGGCCTCACAGACTTATGCATGTCTAGGTGCAGAAGCAGATCATTAACTACTTCCTCCTGCATTATAGCAGGGTTGTTCTGCTCTCCATCCTTATCTTCCAACTCAGGAGGCTGAACACCCTGGGGGTAGCCAGTCTGACTATTGAAGGCAGAAGCAAAGAAGGCACTAAGTATCTCAGCTTTCTCCTTGTCCCTGGTTGCCATGTTCCCCTTCTCATCCAGTAAGGGATGGAGGTTCTCCCTGGCTCTCTTTTTGTTGATGTATTTATAAAAAGGGTTTTTTTGCTGTCCTTATGTTAGTGGCCAAGTTGAGCTCCAGCTGGGCTTTTGCCTTCCTAATTTTCTCTCTGTATAACCTAATGAGATCTCTGTACTCCTCTTGAGTTGCCTGTGCTTTCTTCCAAAGGTTGTAAACCCTCCTTTTTCCCCTAAGTCCCCTTAAAAGCTCCTTGTTCATCCATGCCAATTGTTTTCCCCACCCCTTATTCTTGCAACACATGGGGACAGCCTGCTCCTGGGCCTTTAAAATTTCCTTCTTGAAGGGCATCCAGCCTTCCTGGACCCTTTTGCCCTTCAGGACTATCTGCCAAGGGACTTTTTCAACAAGCTAAAGTCCATCCTTTGGAAGTCTGAGGTGGAGGTTTTGCTAACCCCTCTCCTTACATCACTAAGAGTTGAAAACTTGACCAGTTCATGATCTCTAAGCCCAAGAAAGCCTCCGACTACCACATCTTCCAGCAATTCTTCTCTGTTTGTGAACAGAAGGTCTAGCAAGGCTCCTCCTCTGGTAGGCTCACCTACCAGTTGTGTCAGGAATTTATCTTCCATGCACTTGAGGAACCTCCTAGCCTGCCTGTTCTCTGCTGTGTTATTTTTCCAGCAGATATCTGGTAGGTTGAAGTCCCCAACCAGAAGAAGGGCTAGTGATTTTGAGACTTCAGCCAGCCGCTAATAGAATAGTTCCCTGCTTCCTCATCCTGATTGAGTGGTCTATAGCATACTCCCAGCACAAAATCTCACTTATTTGCCTTCGCCTTCATCCTTACCTGTAAACACTCAACTTTATCATCACTGGAATATAGCTCTATACAATCAAAACACTCCCTAACATACACAGCCACACCCCTGCCTCTCCTTCCTTGCCTATCCTTTCCAAAGAGCTTGTAGCCATTCATCACAGCATTCTAGTCATGACAGTTGTACCACCATGTTTCTGTGATGGCAGCTATGTCATAGCTGTCCCGATGCACACCCTGTTTGTTGCTCATGCAGCATGCATTAGTGTAGATGCGCTTGAGCTGGGCTACCGAGTTCACCCTCATCCTTGGCCCCTTACCCCTAGGCTCATTACTGGTGGGTCTGGTTTTATCCCCTTCCCACTTCAAATCTAGTTTAAATCCCTGTCCATGAGCTCTGCTAACTCTTGCCCTAGTATCCTTTTCCCCCTTCGGGATAGGGTTTTCCCATCCTTTGTGAGCAGGCCCGGTATCCTGTTAATCAAACTGATCAGAGAACCCAAAGTCCTGCTGGTAGCACCGGTTTTGGAGCCAGGCATTGATCTGTCTGGCCGTCTTGTTCACTCATTCATCAGTCCCCAAAATTGGAGGCACAGAGGAGAACATTATTTGTGCTCCCAAACCCTTGACCAGTCATCCCAAGACCCTGAAATCTTTCTTCGTTGCCTTCAGACTTCTAACTCATCGCTGTCTACCTGAAAGATCAAAAGAGGACAGTAATCTGAGGGCCATACCGAGAAGCTTCCTGGTAATACCCCTAACACGGGCCTCAGGGAGGCAGCAGACCTCCCTGTGGGAAGCATCTGGCTGGCATAGGGGACCCTCAGTTCCTCCCAGAATGGAACCAGCTGTCACTATTGCCCTCCTCTTGCTCTTCACAGAAGCAATCTCAATGCTTAGAGCTGGCTGCTTCAGCAACTGCCTGGATGGAGCTTTATCAGCGTCCTCATTTCCCTCATTGTCTGCCTCCAGAGGCCTGTCTCTGTTCTGCAGGGGCACCTGGGAAGGCAGGGGAGGTCTGGAGGGGACTCTTCTGCTGTCTCGAGCAGGTACCTACTCCCATTCCCCCCATCCTCTCCTAGTTCTCCTCCTTCTGCCTGGTGACAGGAGGGCTGGGGATCCTCTATCTCTGATAGAGCCCCCACCTGCTGCTTTTTTCCTGAGGGCAGCAGGATGTGGCTTCACCGATCTATTTCTCTTTTATGTTCCTATATGGTCCTTAGTCTCTCTGCTTCCTTCTTAAGCTGGTCACAGCACCCACAGGTGTTGTCTTTGCTGTCCTCCTGCAAGAGCAACAGGCTCAGACATTCCATGCAGCCCATCACCTGGGCGGCTGCACGTCTCTGGGTCGCTACATTCCTTTTGACTGTTGCTTCCAACCAAGTGGAAACCACCTCTGGATGTTTTCTTGGGACAGCGAGGGCTTCTAGTTTACCTAGCCCACACACCACCCTCTGCAGTGGCCATCAACCAACTGAGTGTCTGCTCTTAATGCATTTAAATCCCCTGCGTGGCTCCTGGCAACGCCCCCTCCACGCCCCATTGGTTGCGGTGGACTTCCTAGATTGCATATACATTGGATGTTGGCCCATTGATCATATTCCCTTGGATCAGGTCTGGCTCCCGCTTGGAACAGGAGTGGAGCAGTAAAAAGCAGAAGTCCCTTCCATGAGCCGTTGCTCTCCCAAATTGCTGAGACCAAGCAAGAAAATGCTGTAGGGCTGCTCTGTTCGGCCTGAAGGAAGGAGTCCCTCTCCTGTGCCGCCAGTCCTATTTCTTCTGGTTACTTGCTGAGTCGTCTGGTCTGTTGCAAGTGACCGTTTGGCCAGTAGCAACAGCCATTACCTGTCAGAAGTTGTAAGCAGATTCATCAGTCGTGGGAAGAAAGGGGTTTAGAATTTTCCCAGCTGTTGTACCTACATCCAAGACTCTGAGTGCAGTTTGAGCTCTTACTGGTAAGAAACATGCATTCTCAGACCGTGTCTGCCACACATTGAAATTAGCCTGCTGTTCAGGTGTGACAGGGCTCCTAACGGCTTCTGTCATACAGTTCCTGACTTATACTGGCTCACTTAGCCTTCAAAACCTCCTCCTTCTTCGGGTCTAGTCATAGCTATTTGTATCACTTTTATAGTGCTGTTTCGTGTCCTGTCTTTCTACATTACATTTTCAAGTACAGACTCAATCTGAAGAGTGTCTGGAGGAAAAACTGTGCTCCTGTTCCCAGATTTTTGGCTGCTGCAAAACAGTAAAGGAATCCAGGCCAGTTAACAGTGACCAAAGAAGTGGGCCAGACTTTGAAGTGGAAAGGTTATATGTCTGAGAACTGCAGCAGCTGCTTTAGCACTTGTAGTAATGTCTTGGCTGCACAGGGGAAGCCAGCAGGACACAGGACAGAAACCTGGGAATCTGGAGGCCAGAATGATAGGCTGTGAAATGGGGAGCTGTAGGCAAAAACAGGGAAGTCTTTTTAATAAAATGCATAGAGAAAGAAACTGGGCATTAAGCTGTGCTTAAAATGGCAAAGGCATCTCACATGCTGGCCGCTCCTTGGAAAGGAGACAGGGAGCAGTGAGTCCTGGTATGGTACCATAGGAATGACAGAGCTACTATAAAAGGATAGGTGTTTCATCTCCCAAAAGCAGTTTATGTCAGTCAGCTGAGCACATGAAGCCAAGTGGATACAGATTGAGAGCCACAGGCTCAAGGAATTCTTACTCTCTCTGAGCACTGGGGCTGTGACCTAGCAGCAGACTGCAAATGAGGGTCTCCTGCCACCCCTCAGCTGGTTACCCATCCTGTGCACCACCTCACAGCTCTCTCCTTCTCCCAGTCTTCCCCTGTTGCCAGATGCCAGTTTCCTCTGTGAGCAGCAGTCCACTGTGTGCCCTTGAGCTACAGGGTGGAAAGTGACTGCTGTGATCCCATCAGGTGGGTGGGAGAGGTGGCTCTTGAGAGGTTTGTCTCCTGCCAGGGGAGGAAGCACCAACTCTTGCCCTCTTTCTCTGAGGAAAGGGCTGCTCTCAGTGCTATGAAGCTTTAGTTTGGGTTATCCTTGGGTGCATGTAGAGGTGGAGTCATGCCAGTATATTGGCATGAATGGTGGAGGGGCCAAGTGGGAAAGTTGAGTTCCACATGACAGTATACTTTAACGGAACTAAGGCAACAAGTGGAGGGGAGTAATCTGTGGTATAATGTTGTTCTTGACCTGGTGAAAACCACTAGGTGCTCAGGATGTGTTCTTCCATAATTTTTCAAACCCTTTTCCCTTCTCCTTCCTGTTGTTTTGCTAGCAGTACTTTTCAAGTGGGTGTGATTTGACCTATTTCTTCCCCTGCACATGCTTAGTGAGCACAAGGATGTGTAGTGCCTATTGGATAATGTATTTCTTTATGGGTTTATAGATGCTCTTATATATAGGTAACGTGTGTCGAGGGCTTGATTTTGGTTGGCAAATGGTGCTTTGTAATGTGCTCACCACTTCAGATTGCATTGAATTGTCTGGCAGAGAGGCTGCCTCAGCCCACCTGGGTTACCTCCATGATGCTTCTTGCTGTCATATATTTTGTTTGCTTGTATCCTCTCTCCCAGACAGAGTACAGGAGTGCTGCACAGCCCAGGGCAGAAGAAAGCCCTCAGTGCACTTCCCAGAAAAAGCAGTCCCTAGAGACAATGAGAGCGGCCTAATGTAGTTCTTAGATTGACCAGGTTTTGAAAAAGTGACCTCAAACTAGGTGGTGGTTGTGTGCTGTGAACTCATGACAAATGCTCTAGGTTCCAATGAGATATCCTAGAGCAAATAACCAGATTCTTTAAATCTCCTGGGACAGGCTTTAGCGAGTTGTCTCCTGGCAAAGTCTCTGTAAGAAATATCATGTGACCACAAATCGGTGACTAAATAAACTACGTGAGGGCTGGCGCTTACTACAGCTTGAGCAGACAGTGCAGTGGAGAGCAGTTCACCGAGCATCTGAGACAAGGGAAATGAGAGAAACTCCACAAAACAGAGTTGTACTGAGACAGGTTCTGGAGCTCAGTAGCAGAGATTTGGGCACGTATGGAACTCGGGGCTGTTCTCGTGGTGGGGCATAAAGAAGGTTAGGATCAGACTATGATGGTAGGTAGTAAAGCCAGAAAACGAGTAGAGAAGGGATGTTGGGACAGTCTGTATTTCTATAAAAGTGTTCATCTCCTAAAGTAATTAATAGAGGGGGACAGTTCCGTTTGCATTTTAATTCTAGGACCAGAGGTGTGCGATAGACTGGTGCACTGCATGCAGAGCCTAATTAGTTGTGCTGCTTGTTGGATTACTGGGGAGGAAATCACTTTCATGATGCTGCAACTTTCCATTCTGTTTATTCCATGCTCTCCACAGTTTTGCTTTTCCTGTGTTCAACAGGTTTTTTCCTTCCATTTCCTGTCATTTTTTATATTGTTTTTCTCTGGTTTTGCAAGCTGGGGTAGAATCTGGCTGCAACATTTTGTTAGTTTAGTTGTGACTCAGGAGATACGTGGTTTCTCCTGGAACTTAAATAGGAGTTCATTTTATTTTGACTTATTTTAGTCATTACTTTGCATTTAAAAGCTTCTGTGGGGTTATGTTGGTTTGGGGAGAGGTTTATGTCCCAGGAGAGTTGATTTTGAACTGAAATAGGAAAAAAAAAAATCATCTGTTGACTTTTTGGTCACCTGCATTGTTTTTACTTGTAGGAGCATTCACTTGACTTCCTGCTAGTCATCCTTTTCCAAAGCATTTTGAAGGATACTCATTGTTGGCAAAGTATTGTTGATCCTATTTGTGTGCAATAGAATATATCCCAGAGAAGTGATTCACGATGCTGTCTGCCAAATAAATTCATTGGTCTTGCAGACAATTTATTACCTTCTTGCTTGTACTGATCATTTAGAAAACAGCTAGGGACTAAGCCTTTTTTGCACTGTATTAGTTGTTCAAATTGCTGTTTGAATCCTTGAATTTAGCCTGACATTTAGGTGACAACAAATGCCAGCTTTCATTCTGTTGCTGGTCTTGGATTGTTACAGTTGCCAGAAGAAACTGAAGGGAAATTACATTATTACAGATTAGGTTATCACATTATTTGACCAATGTAGCTAGACTTGGGGATTTTGCAGTTTATTCCAGATACAGATATATTCAGGCATCTTTGATACAATTCTTTGTATTTCTTACACACGCTGCTTTTAATGCAAGGGAATAAAGTGGTGGGCAACAGGTCCTCTGTTTGCAGCACTACATCTGCTACAGACTTTGGCTGCAAATGTGAATGCTCAGCTCTTCCTGGAGTTAGATGCCTCGTGTGAAACTCCCAGAAAATGGACAAGCACATAATCTACAGCAGGCTGCGAAGTCATATGACTTCTTTGAAGCCATCACATAGTAACACCACAGGAACATCGCATGTCTGTCTAGCTTCAGAGGTGTGTCTGTAATTTGAGTTGGCCTCTCTGAGTCCAACCTAACAGCAGCTGGAGTCCTCAGTCCTGCTAAGAGCACGTTCTTCTTAATCCCTATATTTTTCAGCCTGCCTGAAAATCCATGCTAGACTGCTAGCAATACCCAGGTTAGCTAGTGTGAAATCAGCTCACGCCCATGAACTCATGAACAAAAGCTGCAGCTGCAGCACACGCATCCTGTCTGGAACAGAGGCAGGAATAGGATCCATTTCCTCAAGGTTTCCTACGCCTCTCTGCGATGAATAGTCCCAGCATCTCGTTCTGCAAAAATCTGGCATGTCCCGAGAGTAAAGGCCATCCTGTGTCCTGAACAAAGGCCAGGCCTTGCAAAATAAAGCAAGGCCAGAACAAAATAATACTGGACTGCATAATTTAAGACTGTCATGAAATGAACAAACAAGGAAACTGAAGCAAACTCACATAACCCATCTCCTGGTGTTTCCTAACTTCTTGCTCCTTCATTTCGCAACCTTAATGATTTTTTTTAAATTGGGTTTTGTACCTGTAATACAAAGGTGAATTGAAGGGTAAGGACAGGAGAGGTGAGAGAGAAGATTTTTCCAGGAGCTCCATGACTCTCTCCTGAGTTGGTCTTGCAGTAGGAGGCTTCATTTCTCCTCTGAGCAGCGATTCCTCAGGGGGTTGGTCCCACCCCTAATGCTTTTCAGGGTGGAAGAGGGGCAGGCTAGTCGGAAAGAGAGAATCCCGCCGTGGTTTTTCAGTTTGCTTGGTTTCCCGCCCACCTCCCAGTTGACAATCAGTTTGCTAATTAGCTGAGGCGGCGCTAGCGGGGTGGGAAGGGCTGATGGCAGCGGCGGCTCGCTGCCCCCAGCCCCCAGCGCTGGGGGGTTTCCTGGCAGGGCGGGCGCGGAGGGGGGAAGGCCCCGGCCAGGAGGAGGAGGAGGAAGAGAAGAAGGAGGAGAAGGAGGAGGAGGAACAGCGACTGCGGCTCCCGCTGGTAATCAGTCAGAGAAGACACTCTCAGTTGTTGGGGGAGGAGATGGAGCAGCGCTTTAGCTTTCTTCGCGTGAATCTCTCCTCCCCCTGGAAGACTTTGGTATAAATCGAGGAGGAATTTCAGCGGACTCGAGCCAAACAACATCTCTGTCTAAAATACACAGTGTGCTTCCTTTTTGCGTTGTCCCTTACAGATAAGGCTCAGCTGAAAAAGCCCTCCTCTTCATCTTTATCACAGACACCACGGCCTGGGACTAAGGCTGAGGCTACCGAGGAGCTGCCGGCAACAGCCTGGACGGCCCTGATAAGAAGCAGCAAGTTCTGTCCTCTTGTTTCAGATGATTTAAAGATAAAATACTTGTACGTGCAACCGGTAAGTGCATCCCCCTGCTTTATAAAGCGTATGCCTGGCTCTGTGACTTGCTGCACAGGCTGAGAGGATCTTGTGGATGGTGCCTGAACCCCCAGGACTGGGTTCTGCTGAAACTCTGGGTCCCGAGTTTGCCGACGTTTCTGCTGTGAGATGTTTTCTCCCCACGCTCTTGCGTTATTGCAAGACGGGAAAGCTCCCAGTTAACCTCATGTAGAGTCAGTGCATGCTTCCAATTTTGGAGCCTCCTCCAGGCAGTAGCTGCCAACAGCATTGCCATTCGGTGTAAACGACCACATGTTCAAAGGCAGAGCTGGCTCTTCTGATACAGCAGCGTGTTCCTCGGTGAAGGTACTCAAGGAATTAACTTCCAGAGGGATGGAGCCTTGCCCCTACAAGCTTCCTTTGAAGGGAATACCACTTTATTCGGCTTGAGCGCTGGTGAGGTGATGTTCCAGACCTTTCCCAGAGATTCCTGGGAACCTGCTGTTATAAACTTCCATCCCGGCGTATTAGGGACCCGGTTACCGGTCGGGATGAGCCTGACAGACGCTGAAGCGCCGCCGCCCGCCTTACGAGGGGGCGTTTAGATGCGCTTGGTGCCGCCGGACGGGCTGCCGGTGCTGGGGACCGCCCGGGGGAGGGGAGAGGCCGGGCTGAGACGCCGCCTGAGGCCGGAGAAGGGCTTCCCGGCGGGGACAGCCGCGGGCAGCGGGGCCTCCCTCGCCGGGGGGGAGGTCCTGCGGGCCGCTGGACCCCGCCGCCCAGCCAGGTNCACAGGGGGCAGCTTCCCGGCAGAGCTGGCGGCGGGGGGGCGGCGGTCCGTAAATAAAACTTGAGGGGGGATTCACGGCTTGTGCGAAGGTGCTCGGGTCCGGTAAATCCCACCGCCCGGCCGTGGCTGCCGCTCAGGCGGGTTCCGAGAAAGGATCGCTTGTAGCGGGGGTATCGGAAAGGAGGGATTGCCCCCTGGAAATGCCGAAGGCCTAGGGGAAGGAACAATGGATCTCTGGGTAGACTCTGTCTTAAGCTATGCAAATCCATTACTTGTAGTGTAGGGAAGAAACAAACCCGGGAAGTTTTAGATTCTCTAGTTGTGTTTGGTTGTGTGTGTGTCTCTCTCTTTTTTTTTTTTTTTTTTTTTTTTTTTTTTTTATTCTTTNTACCACTTTATTCGGCTTGAGCGCTGGTGAGGTGATGTTCCAGACCTTTCCCAGAGATTCCTGGGAACCTGCTGTTATAAACTTCCATCCCGGCGTATTAGGGACCCGGTTACCGGTCGGGATGAGCCTGACAGACGCTGAAGCGCCGCCGCCCGCCTTACGAGGGGGCGTTTAGATGCGCTTGGTGCCGCCGGACGGGCTGCCGGTGCTGGGGACCGCCCGGGGGAGGGGAGAGGCCGGGCTGAGACGCCGCCTGAGGCCGGAGAAGGGCTTCCCGGCGGGGACAGCCGCGGGCAGCGGGGCCTCCCTCGCCGGGGGGGAGGTCCTGCGGGCCGCTGGACCCCGCCGCCCAGCCAGGTAGGCGTCCCGGGGCGGGGGGGCGGTAAGGGAAGGGGCCGCCCCTCTTCCCCCCGTCGGCGGAGCGGGGGGAGCCGCCGCCTCTCCCCTGTCTGCCGGAGCAGCTCNATCGGAAAGGAGGGATTGCCCCCTGGAAATGCCGAAGGCCTAGGGGAAGGAACAATGGATCTCTGGGTAGACTCTGTCTTAAGCTATGCAAATCCATTACTTGTAGTGTAGGGAAGAAACAAACCCGGGAAGTTTTAGATTCTCTAGTTGTGTTTGGTTGTGTGTGTGTGTGTCTCTTTTTTTCTTTTTTTTTTTTTTTTTAAGTCTTTGGATTATTATTTGGCAGTGGGGTTGGTGTTTCTATTTTAGTTATTGCAAGCTGTGAGATCAGTTCTGCTGTCTTTTCTCAAATCAAAATGAACAGTTGATCTATTGGGATTTATAGCTGTTGTGCTCCCTGTTGCCAACTGAATCTTTCTGTCTGGGATTCTTCAGTTTTTGTCTCTCTTCTTCACCCACTTCATGCCGAGCTATTCTTACATACCATGTGGTTGCTAAACTGTTTAGAAACCTTTGCAATGGGATGAGATTACTTGTTTTAATCTGGCAATTCTGTTGCAGCTGAACTGTATAAAAAGTTATACATCAAAAATATCCAAGTTATGTTGTGGAAAATGCCGTGGTTCTAGACTGGTGTCTCCTAAACCATAAAAACGAAATACAGGAAGGGCTTAATGGAAAAAGAGCACTTACGGAGTGAGGCTTTCTACCCACCTGTGTCTGAATCAGAAATACTCCTGTCTGATTAGGTCACAGAAGTGATATTTCTGAAACTAAAATAACTTTCCTTCTGTTTCACCAGTCATATCCTTTTTTTCTTCCCACCTATATGAAACAAATCTATGGATCTTTCTTTCCAGCTTCATGCGGTATCTGCTCTAGTGTGTCTCTGCTGAACTGAAGCAGGGTCAAAGAGAGCAAACTCTTCAAGCTTACGTGTGTTTACTAAAGCAGCAGTATTAAAGGTGGGTAAGTCCCATGGTCTCCATGAGGGTTGTAGTGGCTGTAGGAGACCTCTCCTGCTTGTGGGATGTATGAATAATCCCCTGAGATTTATGACACTCCCAGTGTTCAAAACCAGGGGGAAAGTTTCTCTGTGGAAGCAGTTGCCCAGTGGGGAAGAGCCCATAGGAGTAACTGCAGAGTGTGTAAGCAGGACAGCAAAACCTGAATGCTGGCAGGAAGATCACAAGTACCTGAGTCTTAAGTCATAAAGAAGTGTGGAAGCGGGTGAGTTGTGGCGTTCTGGCTAGACAAAGTGATTGGCGAGGCGTTATTTTGATATGTTCTGTGTGTGCTGCTAAATAGTGGCTTTTGCAGTTATGGAGGGGAGTTGCCTGCTTGAGGAGGGAAATATAGCAGCCAATGTGGTGATGGGTCTCATTCGCAGTGGCAGGCACTTGAGGTTCTGCTTCACCACATCCTTGGATCTTTGAAAGCTTACAAGCAGAGACAGTTCTAGAGGATTTTGGATGATTGCTCTCTGCCTTGCGTGATCATTTTTATGTAGAAGGCGGCAGGGAGTGGCAATAGTCTTTCTTATGATAGCTTCTTTGTGCCATTAACGCTCTTATCCCAGGATTCCCAGGCTTGTTTCCATTGTTATTTTCTGGGCACACCATGATCAGTGCCTTCCTGTAAAGGTTTGATCTGTCCTCCCAGAAAAGGCTTGGGAAAATTCTCACAAGCCTGCTTTGGCTGACTTGTGGTTTCACGCTTCTTGCATATTGTTTAATATACTGCTGGGGCTTGGTTCAAGTATTTTGGCCTGGAAGAGAAGGCAATGAGAGAGGTCAGTTGAAGATATAACTGTTGTGAGCCTCCACGAGGCAGTCTGCACTAGGGGTTTGTCAGGAAAGGCTCCTGTCTGTCTTTCCTCCACAGGATAGCTTGAGCTGTAAAGAGGGATCTTGGTTTGTTTGTCTTTGTACCTTAACATTATTATACTTTTAAGCATGAACTGTTGTTTTTACTGTGGGTATCATGCAAGACAGTCTGACATGGCTCCCTAGTTAAGTGCATTTTAGGAACAGGCTCAAGATTACTTGAAATACCTCTTTTTACGGGCATATTTCCTTGCAGATGCTTGTACTCTTCTTGCTACATCGATTGAAGCATGTGTTATGTATTTAAGGGGAGTTAAATTTATCAAGGTTAGAAAAAAAACATTGGTTGTTCACTGAATAATTGCTCTTTAATTTCTCTAGCCTTATAGAGAAGCTAGTAAATAATATGGGGAAATTAATCTATGGTCTACCTCAGTGTACAGGGTTTCTTCTTTTTTGGAGTTTCTATTTTCTACCGTCTCTTTACTCAAAAGACCTTTCTAGGCCTTTCTAGCAGAATAAAACCACCCTGAACTTCTGTATTAACCCAGTTTCTTCTGCTTCCATTTTTGCTATGTCATGTAACTATTCATAGACTTCAAGGGAAATTTAAAATAAAACTTGTTTTATTTATTTATTACTTAGTATGTAGGTTTCTTGAAGTGTTACGTCTGTCTTCTATCCTCCTGCTACATACAGAAGAGCCTAAGCCCTCAGCTTTTCCTGATGTGTATTGAGTTCAGGAGGAAAATGCGATGGGCAAGCTGTTGTTTCCTTTACAAGTCACCTTTCAGTAGTGTGGAAATTAACCTGATGTTTACACGCAAAGCTTGAAAAGTTGGAAAGTGATGGGCAGCATTAGCTAGTATGTGCTATGGAGCAAAAATAGGGAACATATCTATGGTTTGCATGGGGTATCAATACCTTTTGAAACATATGTTGAACTGTACCCGTGTTATGCTGTGCTCTGTACCCGTCATCTGAAAATATCATGTCCTTTTCACAGTGATTTTTTTTTTCGGGTGGAGTAGCTTTTCAGTGTTCAAAATCAGTCATTCTTTGGTCGTGAAGGCAAAACTGAATCCATGGTATCTCGAGAGGAAGACTTCTTACAGCAGTGCAACAGAGTGAGCAGACTTTGCGTGTCCTTTGGCTAACACCCAAAGTTTGCATTGCTTCTGCTCACAGTGGCAGCAGTAAAGCTGGAGTACATTGTGCTAGAGCTATTCTTTACATTCCAGCATCTGTGGGGAGCCTGGAGGAGCAAGGCAAAAACTTGAATAGCCCCTGTTTGCCTTGGCTGGAAAAGTTGAGGAGCCACAAAGCTGATCATCCCTCCTGTTAGGAGGACAGGAATGGAATAATCAAGGAGCTGGTTTTAAGAGCAGAAAGAAATTAATTTCAGACTTAATCATTGAAGGTCTTCATAACATCTGTTGATTTACAGTGCAAGTTTCCATTCCCCTAGACGGAGTATTGCTTTCTTTTGGGCCACTAGCCAGTAGGAAAATTAATTTGTGAGGTGGGTGGCTGGCAGTCTTAGATTTCATCAGACTTTTCAACTCACTTTTGAAAGAACAGTTTCTAGCTCTTGTGAGTATAGGTCAGAAATGCTAAAATAAGGATCAATTGCTGCAGAGCTCAGAAGAGGTCTTTGTTAGACTGGATCTGCAGACTGACTCTTTTCCAGTGCAGCAGTAGCCGACTGCTGCTCTCTTTCACTGCTCATTTTCAGAATCCTGTGGCTACCAGTGAAATGAGAGCGATGGAAGGGACGTGTCACTGGTTTACCAGAGCCTTGGCAGAGGTAGGCAGTAGAAATACATGCATGTAATGGCCATTTAATAGTCAATGCAAAATGTGTGTGTATATAAAATACAAATGATACAACATGTGGAATGAGGGAGAAGTTGTCCCTTTCCCAGGCTAAGAAAGGGGTTTAAACAGTGTTTTTACCATTATATTTTTTTTCCCATTTTTCTAGAGTAATTGTTGTTTTATATAGCTCCCACTTGGCCAGCCAATTTTTTGAAGATGTGTTGCGCTGGTACAGTTTTTTGGTTACACTATGACCTGTGGGGGAGAAATGATCTGTTTGGGGAAAGGAGCATGCAAGCACCCTAGAATAACACAAAGGACACCAAGGGGGAAGGATCTCGTGAATTTTCATCCCTGCAGTGAGGAGACAGAAATTTGCTTGCTCTTTAAGAGCTGTTGTTGCTGAATGAAACCACAGCCTGATTCATCTTTTGGCAGTCAAAATAGGTATTTCCTATTTCTTTGAAGTTCTTGAACCTGCCTCTCTATGTCCTCCATGAGTGTCACGTCTGATCACCCTGGAAAACGTTATCAATTCAATCTTCACAGTGCTTCAGGTAGTCTGAAGCCAATGTGTGGGAATGAGACCAGGAGGAGGGTTAGTGGTGTAGATGGGAGATACCCTGAGGGTTTGCTTGAACGTAGCATTTGCACAAGATTAAATGGAGCCATAATATTAAATCTGTGAATACGTGATGAAGTGCCTGAGCAAGTTAGGATTTGTCCTTTTTGGTGAATGCATACAAGGCTTGCTAGCATGTGGTAGCTAGTCTTGATTGTGCCCCTTGTGTCAGCAAGTTACTCCTTTTTCATTTGGTTAGCTGGGAAAAGCGTGGTGTGTGGGTTTTTTTTATTTTTTTTTTTTATTTTTTATTTTTTTTCTGGAAACAGCCAAGGGAAAACTACAGTTAGTTCTACTTGCCCAAATGTTTTGCAACATTTAATGAGATAGAGTGACTGTTACTTGTCTCAGCTGAGAATCTGGAAGGCTATATAAGCCTATCAACCTCTCTCCCACTCCTGCCCCATCTGTGATAGCTTTGATTCCCCATTCTCAGAATGTTGAGGGCCTCAGAACTCTGTATAGTGAAGTTAAGAGTGGTTCAGTACCACCACATCAGAACTACTACTTCAGTCTTTTTTTGGTGGGTTTCCTGTCCTTTTTCTACCCTGGTCTCCAAGTTGTAGATGGCAGGTACATAGAAAGATGTTAAAAGGAGTAGGCAGTGACATTATCCTCCACTCCTGTACTAAAAATTTTAAGTGCTGCAAGGAGAAAAGGGGAATGAACCACAAAGTGCTATCCCTAAATAGCATTTCCCTCTGTCAGTGCTGGAGATCTACTAGTGGGTGAGGTGGACATGGTCTGACGTAGCAGAGCATTTCTTGTGTGTGTTGCTCACCTTGTGCGGTGGAGCACAGGCCAGGTGTGTAAACTGGGTTTTGAGTGGCCAGATTACAAGACAGTGTAAATAATATTTTTACAGTTTCTCAAGATTGACTGCCTTTTCTTACAAAACAATACTGTTTTGTAAGTAAATACTGTTACTCCATTTTCATCCAAGCAATTTGAATGGAATAGCTATTTTCATTCCTTTTTTTATTCTGTGCTGATGGCGTACCATGATGTGTTTTCAACTTGGGGCATCATTTCTTAGGTGGCTTAGCCTCAAACCTTAGGCATTGTATTCGTTTAAAGATCTCTAATCTAAATTGAGTATGTACTTAAGAGGTTTTTGGAAAGAGCACTGAAGTGAAATAGAATACGCATATAATTTCTTGGATTTCACAGAGAGTATTTCCTGTAATAAATGCTGGCCAGTGTCACAGTGACTTTTTTTGAACTTGGGTGACTGAAGTTAGCTGACACTTTAAGTGGCTGGAAGGACACTTAAAATGTTTAACTTCAGGCAACTGTTTGGGGAAATTTGGACACTTATAAGTTTGTGCAAGGCTTTTTACAGTTTAGGACTTCATTTTTAAGGGCTGGAGGCTTATATCTCTGCCATGCATTTGTGTGACAAAATGATATAGTGAAACCAGGTTTCCGGTGTCTTGTTGCATGTACACTTTCTGATCTTTAATGAAAAATGAATTTAAGGAGTTTCTTTGTGCTACCCACCTTCCTGTTTATTTTGCAAAACTTGGAATTTAATGCATTTGAGGCCATTGCTGATTTCCTGTCAAAGTAGGCTGAAATGAGCCAAAGGGGTTCAAAAGTTCTATAGGTAGGAAAGGACACGCTCGTGTGCGTACAGGGTACTATTGCATAAATCTCATTTCACGCTAACACGTGAAATAGAACAAAAAGCCCTTTACTGTACTGCATTTCATGCTCTAAAGGAGTTCTGTGTCATCTAGGGCATTAATAGCAATCTGATAGGACACAGCGATGCTGGAGACTGAGCTTGATTTGGTGTGTTCAGGGTAGCAAGGAAAAGATGCTAATAGGCAACACAGCTGGTCCTGCTTAGAGTGTATCTTGCTCTAGAGGACTTCCAGTTTGATGCTGAAGCAAATACCAGACTTCATGTTATATCCTGGCTGTGTTGTGACCAGTTTGGTTATGGGAGAGCAGATCCATGCCACAAAAGAAGTCCATTGCCCTGCCGTGACTCACGGGAAGGTGAGCCCCATGTTGTCTCAGGGTTTACCTACTACTCTCCTGTCTTCAGAGGAGATACGTGCATCCCTGGATAAATCTGATGATCAGCAAAGGCTAGGTGGGGGGGACAACGCAGCTATACTGTTTAAGAATGCTACAGTCCTGAAGAAACTTCTGTTTGTTTCGCTGTAGTGTTTAAGCACCGTTGATACCGAGAATTAAATAGTAAAAATGGATGCCCTGTTTCACCTACAGCAAACCGTGCTTGCCTTACAAAGTGTCAAATGAAAATGATGGAGGGAGCTGATGATTTGCAGCAGATAGTACTGTCTGATGCCAGTGCTGCAGCAGGGACTGGCCTGTGTGCCTGCCATGTGTGCCCAGCAGGGAGGTTGCCCAGCTGCCCACACACCTCCCGGCTCTCGCCTGGCCTGTAGGCATTTTAGCTGCTACGGAGCAGGAGGGCTGGGAGACCGTGAAAGTGAGTGGGGTGAAATGTACCTTTGAATCTTCTCTCAGTTTTGTGTGTGGCTTTCCTTTTCAAAGATAAAACCCCAAAAAAGGACACACCAAAAAACCCCAAACCCAACACAATGATACATCAGTTTTCAGTTTTGGGGAGGAAATGGGATGTGTTTAACCTTCAGCAAGGATTGAGGTCATAAAGTCCTAAATGGGTGTCTCTGTATAGCGCTGAGAAAAGTATGTAAGCTTTCCCAGCATTCCGTACTGACTAATTTAGGCAGCTTTCCTCCCAGACAGATGGCAATTGAAGATTACCATCAGAGATAATTAGCTCTCCTCGTGTATAAGTAAGGAAACTAAAGTGCATAAGTCAGGGCTATGAACTCCAGTATAGGATGAAAATATGTAAATGCAGTTGTGCAAACTTTTCCAAGAGAAGATGAGTTCATTTTCAACCACTAAGAGTTGCTTTTTGAAGAATTCCATTTATGATTTTATGTGTTTTAACCTGTTCATTTGTCCTGAGTTTTTACTGATTATTTATTTCATCTTTGTCTAAGGAAACAATTAATGATACTCTGAATGCTGAAGTTGGATACGCCCACATCCATGGTTCCCCTTGGAAAGCTTACTACCTTACAAAGAAATCTTTTTTTAATTTATTTGAAACACACGTGGACTTACTGACACCTTTCCATTCAGAAAAGATGTCTGTTGGGACTTTGCATGCTGTGTTAAATGTTCTTCAGGACTACTTTTTTTATACTCTGCTATGTATCTCATAGCTCCTCAAATCTTTAAGATTAGTGTGTGGTAGTTTTTCTTGTATTCACACGTAAGAAAGGAAACCAAGCACTAAAAGCCTTCAGGGGATCAGATACAAGCTTTGCTGCAACCTGTCCAACAGTTCTTTGTTAGCTCAAAACCACTTTATGTGCACAAAGCACTGTCCTAGTTACGCAGTTGCTCATTAAGCTTTTCTTCCTATGGTGGTTTTTTGTTGTTGTTGTAAATAATATTTTTGAGCTTTAGTGCTAAGAAAACAAAGCTACAAAGAAAGATAACTTTTGAAAATCGCCTCAATGTTTATAATATTTGAGGTTTTCCAATTTGACACTGTCAGTTTGGGCTTGGCGTTCTTACAATAGTTAGCAGCTTAGGTGTGTATTCCAATTCATTTTCAAGATCCAAAGGCAATGTGAATGTGTTTGTTGCAATGCTGAACTGAGAGCACTGGAAGTGTAAGTCATTAACGTTATCAGAGAAACTGCTCAAACTGTTGGTGTCCCGCAGCTTTCTTCTGAGCTGGCAAAATCACTGGCCTGGGAAACTTCACAGACTTGGTAGTAGTGTGGGGTAAGTGCTACCACTTCTCTCTATTTTCCTCCCTCTCTGAATTAATTTAGCTTTACACTTTTCCCTGACTTGTTTTGCTGCATTCCTGAGAATCCCAGAGCTCTCTGTAGTTGGCACATATGCATCGAAGCAGATTGACTTGCAGAATCTGCTGTTGAGGTGAATTCCATCTCAAACAGCTGGGAGTTTTGGGGTTATTTTTTTTGATAGTTTGGGGATTTTTTTAAATTTCTTAAAATTATTTTTAGCATTTGAGGCAAGATAGCAAGCAACACAGCAAAAGCCAGTGAATACAATGTGTTTGGATCTCTGACTACAGACACGTGTTGCGTGTTATGTAAGTGATAAAATTCAATTTTGGATGCTGTAGGAGCATGTTTTAAGAACCCAAAAACTTCGGGTAGAGGGTGTAGCTGTTTTGAGAACCAAGGACATACATTCTCTGTTACTGGTACACTGGTGGCAAGCGAGCTTTGAGACCTCTTGTCTTTCTGTCAGGTTCTAACATGTGTTCATACCTATTTGCTGGACCTCTTAATCCACACAAGCCCGCATAACCTCACTTGTTGCTTTTTAAAATCTGGAGACTAAGATTTCTGGCAGAAAGAGCTGTGGCATCAGATGATGCAGTCCATGCATATTTGAACTTAGTCATGAGTGGTGTTGGCAAATAGCTGCTGTGAAAAACAGTGAAAAAAACCCCAAACAACCCACAAACAAACAAAAACACCCCAAAACAAAACCACCCAACTAAAAAAAAAATCAAAAGACCAAACCCCACATCATTCCCTCTGCCATTGTCCTTGAGAGCTCTAATTTTACTTGCAAGTGGAGCGGGCGTTTTCGTGGTTTATTTTAGCCTAGGGTTGAGAGAATTCTTTATTTTTACCAAGCTGAGGGGTAGTTTTGTAATTCCCAACCATTTTTGTGAGAGCTAAGGGATGTTTCAGATATCCTTGCTGTTATTAGAAGACAAAGTATAACTTGTTTTAAGGTGAACATAATGCTGTAGTGAACCTGCATGTATAATATAGATAATATAGGTTCCACTTTTATTTAGATTGACTCACCAGGTGTTTTTTTTCCCCCCAGAAACCATGATCAATATGGTTTGTAACTCAGCTGTTCTGAAACCTGACTTATTTGGCTATTTCCAGGTTTTTCACCTGCTTTTTTCCATCTTTTATCTCTGGGAAACTGAAGAATTTTTGTTTGCTTGAGCCTCTGACTCTGCAGGCCCTTGTGGACAAAGCACAGTGTGTGTGAATGAGTAACGGGTGTTGCAGTGGAATGTATATATTTCTATTAATAGTTTTCTGTTTTCTCAAGCATAGTGTAATATGTCTGTCATCTTTGTCGTTTAAAAGGAGATAAAGAAGCAAAGCAGCTTAAAACCATGATGCTCTGTTCCTTCAGGAAGAGCAGCTCTCTCAAGTTGACCAAAACCTTTTCAGTTACGCAAGTCAAGGTATGAGGAGAAAATGACTGAACTATGACTCCCAGAACAGGATGCATGGTTTATTTATATTCTGGTCTTTATGGACGAAGAGCTGAAGGGAGAGGGTAAACACAGGCTGAGAAGGAACAGTGTTGTCACCACAGTATGCGGGAGGAGCTGCATGCATTTATAGGACTTGTTCTCTGTGTATTTTGTTCTGTCATGTGTTATACCGACACCTATGATGTGTAATATATAAATAGCAGCCTAGCTTGGGCAGGCTAAAGCTTTAAAGGTTAATCTGGGAGAGTACAACAGGGCTTGATGAAATCTTTCAACTAAGGCTGTGTTACTGAATTTGTGATTTTATTTTTTTTTTTCAATAGTATTTTGTAAAGGTGTAATTAGAGCTGGATTTGTGCTGTTTGCTTTGATTAAAGCTTTGGGAGTTGAGGAAGGAGAGCTGTCTGGGGTCAGCTCATACCTGCCTTGGATTTGCATGAATAGGCTAAATTTTGACTGAAGCCAAGTAGTTGGTTTTGTAGTGCACTGTAGCTCTGTGGCTGCTGGGCATGCCAATAACTGCTGGTTTTTGTTCAAGTGCAATGGAGGAAGAAAGGGTAAAAACTCCAAAACACAATAAACCAGCAAAATGTGTTGGAGTAGAGGCCTGTGGGGGGACAGGATAGGGAAAGTATATGGAGTTAAATGTCTGTTCCCAACTTCTGTGCACCTTTGTGTAAACTGACCGCTTTCTCCTAGTCCTCATCTCAAGGCACAAAAGCACATGAGAAGACAAGGCTGTGGACCTGATCTTATTCTTGATCATAACGATAGGCAAGATTTCTGGAATTTTATGATGCTTAGAAAGTGCCAGTTAGGTGAGAATCCAGCAGCTGTTATTGTTCATCTTCCCTCCTAAACCGAAGCTGAATTTGGATCTACCTGGAGCTGACTTTAAAACTCAAGTTAGCAGTATTTAACTGTGCTATAAGACCCATGTCCATTGCTGGAATAACCCCCAAGACATTTGTGAACATTAGGGAATATTGTTTTCTACTTGGAAGGGAAAAATAATTAAAACCAACATTTACCAGCTGAGAAATACAAAACCAGCTACCTCTTTTATGCTTGCAGTTTCAATTTTTTGTCTGCACCATGCAACGGAGCGTGCTGTCACCTTGAGCTCTTGCTGGGGATCCACACTGCACTATGATAATCTGAGCCAAAATATTAGCTCGCATCTCAAGAGTGGCTGTGCTGTTGTAGCCCCAAGATGAAGGTAATACATTCTGCCTCTTAGCAGGGCTAATTAACTTGGCATCAGACAGTTGTACTGAGTACTGGTCCTATTTGAGGACCATTTCAGTAACACCTGATGCCTGTGCTCCGTTGTATTTTGCTCATCAGGGTTTTCTGTCAGGGTTCACTGGCTAATGATTTGTAGTCTTATTTTTCATCCCTGGAGCTAGCAATTGCTGTCAGTAGAAATGACATTAAATTTTGCGTTGGTAGGCTCAAAAGTGATGTCTCTGTGACGCAGCGCACATAGTTGATTGCTGTACCTCTGAGAATGCGATCACAGCAGTCTTTTGCAGCCAGAAGGTGGACTGTTCCAGTAACATTTAAAAACCTTTCGTTACTTGGCCTAGGCTTGTACCCGAATTGTCTTGCTATCAAAGAAAGTCTGGTGAGTGTGTGCAACCTCTCTTGTTCAACTTTTTCATTTCTTCTGTTCTACCTACCCCCCACTGTAGAGTATATGTAAAAGCTCCTGGATCCTCAGGCAGAGGGAGGGAAGAAACGTGAAAAAGGAGTTTCATCATTGAGCAGGTGATGTTGCACTAGATAAAAAGGAGGAAGGAACAAGGGTCTGAGCATGTTGATAACGTTGGGAGTAAGTCGGAACTGCAGATCTTTTTCAGCTTTTGCCAGACTCTCCTGGTGTCTGTCTTGCATGTGAGTGGAACGCTACAAACGCTTGTTTCACATATCTTGCTTGAAATTTTGAAGGGCTTAGGTTTGTCTAGAACAAGCTGATTTCTTGCATTTAAAGTGTTAATAGGAATGAGGTGAGAGCTCACAGCGGGAGATGCAGGTTTGGAGGGGTGTAGGTGCTGTGTTGTCTGTTATTCCCAGGACACAGAGGTAAATTATACTTGTTTTCAGACCTGCCTGTAGCCTTTTGGAAGGGAGCTAGTCTCCCTCTTCCACTAGCCATCCTGTCTAGGTAAATAAAAACGGAAGTGAGTGAAGATATAGTAGATTTGACTAGACTTGTATTCTTTATCAGTACTTTTAAGCTGAAGGATATGCCTGTGTTTGAAGAGTTTCTGAGTTTATAAATAGGACCTGAGAGTCACACAACAGGGCAAGTGATACAGAGACCTCCTTGATGATTTTGGGCAGAAGCAAACTGAAATTGTGATTGTCAATGAAAAGTAATGATTAAGTTGCTTTTCCCCCTTGCTTGACCGAGCTGGTGGGCATGCTCTGGTAAGGAGGCAAATACTGCTGTCTATATTTGGAAGACAGAAATCCAATGAAATAATCATAAAATTGTCCATAAAATTATAATGTATTGCTGTCTCTTGTGGTACAGAATAGGTTTCACCATTAGCAGGAGGATGAAAGGGAGGGAGGCAAGCACTTAGGCCCTAAGCCCATATCTATTAAATCTTGCAGCCTGTCCTGAATTAGTGTACAACCACACAGAAGGTCAAAGGTGGACACAGCTCTAGTCTGCATCTCTCCCTACTAGATTAATGTCAGCAGAGGCTACGTAGCAGAGGCTGTAATAGCTGGTAAAGAATAAGGATTTACTAAATCTACTAAATATCACTGCTACTGTGATACTAAATCTACTGGACATCAGTAGAAAAGACTATCTTGCTATTTCTTTTCAGGTCTTCTGCAGTAGTTGGAGAAAGGGAAAATGTTAGGAGAAACTTTGGAGACCTTCCTTTAACAAACAGAAGCTGTATATGGGGGAAGACTGTCTTTTTTCAAAGTTATTGGACTGCTGTGGAAGTAAATGGCTAGTTCAGTATGCTGCTGGAGGGGAAGAAGTCTCTGGTTTCAAAAGTCAGCAAACTTTTTTCTCCTACTGCTTATCTCCTCATAGTTGAAAGATAAAGGAACCTGAAAACATCTTCCAGTGCAGGAGATACCTTTAACTGCTGGTAAAGATTGTAGATATGGTGAGGCAGTGGAAGTCCTCAATCACATTTTGACACAGTAAAATCTTAGGTTTTGGTGTCATGGTTTGTGCAGACCTTCAGGAACGGAATTAACTGCTTTCATTTTGTGTTGAGGCAGGCAGGTTAGCAAGAATCTTTTTCCAGTTAAGATGCTGTTAAACTTCTCTCTTCAAAACCAGCTCACTGTTGTAAGAGATTTAGAAATGTAGTTTTACTGCATGGCCGTTTTGCTAGGATAATCCAATATATCTACCTTCTGTCATTTATACTGAATATTTCTGAGGGCTTCTGTTTCTTAGTAAACTAAAATTGAAAGGAGCATTGGAAATGCTGAAAAAAAAATGGATGAGTGTTTGAGGAGAGTCACTAGGTTGACTCAGTCCCTGCAATACCTTTTAGACTTTGCTGCAGTGCTGTCACGTTGTCTGCTACGGTGTTTCCTTCCAAGGGGGAAAGAATTAATCAACTGTGCAAGTACTTAGAGCAAGAACCAGAAGAGTTAATGATGAATAGCCTATAGATTTGGCAGAAGAAATATATAGATACATGCCATAACATACTCACCTTTTGGCAGCTTAACTTGAGACAAATGACAACTCCCTCTTTGGTTGTCCTTCTGCATAGCTGTTCTGCCACGCATGAACTGCATCCTGACCAAAAGGAAGCAGTGCTGTTGGACTGGTTATCACAAGCAAGCTCATGAAGTACTTAATGACTACATCTTCAAAATCCTAATGTTTCTTTTTGAACTTCAGTGGGATTTTTTTAGTGCTTTTCCCCCTGCCCCTTTAAGGTCCAGTCAAAGCACATTTTCAAGCTTATTTCCCTTCCCCATGACTGGAAGGGCTAGGAATTTGAGGTCTGGTCGAGATGAAATTTTCATACTGTCAGTTAATTGTGACAGCAAGAAGTTAAACTGTCACAAGACCGGGTGTGGAGCTAAGATTGCTCTGGGATGAGTAGTATCTAATTTAGAAGTAACCACTTTTTAGTTAAATACTTATTAACTGTTTACTTTAATAATAGTCAAAGGTGCTCTATAAAATAAATAGGACAGACAGAAAAACCTCCTGCATTTTATTATAAATGACCTAATTTCTAGCAAGAAAACAAGAGGCAGGTTTACAAGTGTTATGAGAAAAGGTGATTGTAGTGTAGTCGTGTGATTGCCCAGTCCGACAGCTCTAGTTTCCCATGTGATATGGCTACATCAAATGCCCGTGTAAGTTGAAAGATAAACAGAGGCTATGAGATAGTGGCTCATATCAGATACCACACTTATTGAAGTAGCAGAATAACAACTAATTCTAGTTAAAGATGCAGCTCCGATAAAAATGTTGATTCCTCACTTCCACCAAGGAAATTAAAAAAGAAGCCTCTGGGTTTACACAGGTAATTTGTCATACACCCAAATGTGTCTTGGTGGTGAGATGCTGAGAGCTGGTCTGGACCCATGAGTCTGTAGGAGATGCAGGCTGACTTATATTTTTTTATACCATAAGCGTCTGTCTTCTCTAATACTGTAAGTGTAGCTCTGCCTTGGCAAGAAATTGAACAGTGGAAATTGCAAAATGCTCCTGAATCTGTGTGCAACACTTACACATCCTGTTGCTTGCTTGCTTTCAGAAAATTGACCAGCTAACATCGTGAATGTCAGTGTTGGCCTGCTGGGTTCCTCCTCTTTCATTGTGTGTGCATCGTTGTAGGCTTTTTGGAAAGAGGAGGGACTTGAGTAGTTGAGTTCCAGCTTTGTCCTCCTTGTTTTGCTTAGCCCTGACTGACCTTGACCTAAGTGGAATCCTTGACCCCTGTCAATCAGGTTGATGAGCTTAAGTGAAGATGCTGGGTCTTGTGTTGTGATAAGTAAACTGGAATGTGATTGTCATTTTACATCTGAACTGTGTCTTCTCAGTTGCCTATTTTCTTGCTTCTTTGCCTATGCGAATTTTCTAGTGCGATATTTGCATTGTAGGAGTTTGTTTTCCTTTGATTAACTTTCTGTGACACTCGGCTATTTTAGAATAGGAAGGGAGAGCTGGAAAATGCTGTCACTGTTAAAAATACACCTAGAATAATTTAGTCGGTAAACAGGGCAATAGTTCTATTTACTAAACCAGCTTAAAGTCTTCACTAAGAAGAGTCCTTCTCCGCTACAGAACTTTCTCTTCAAAGCACTGAATGAAGCCAGGTGGCTGGGAGGTGGGACAGTGAGAAGGCACTTGTGTAAGTAAAGACCATTTCATGTTCCTAAGAGCTGATTTAGGTACACCCTTAATGATGATGCATTCTCATGTGTGTGCCATGCTGCATGTTCTATGTAAAATACTGAAGAGTGTTACAGATTCCCTATGATCCTATTTGAAGGACAATGTTGACTTGTTTTAATTTTTTTTTTTTTTTGCAGGCTGTACAAATCTCTTTGTAAATAATTGACAAACTGTTTTTTTTTTTTTTTCCCTCTGTTAATAACACTGTTATGAATAATATTTTTGTTCTAAAAAGACTTTCTATGTGCAGCTTTGCCTTGTCTTTTTCTCTGTTTTGTAGTGTGGTCTGACTTCAGCAAGATTCTCTTTCACATTGAAGTAAGCAAAATCAGCAACTTAACCAGTTGTTAATTTAGCCACTTTAGCTGGAGAGCTCGTTCACTATGTTCTCTTGTTTAACTGGAGTTTGCATTGATTGAATTAGGGAGTAAAAAGTAAACAGTTGATTTCCACTTCAGTGGGATATTGTAACAAACTTTTGTAAAGCAGGAAGGGGTAAAAATACTGAGAACTAAAATAAAAAAACAAACCAACCAACCAAAGAGCTCAGTGTCTTTATCAAGCAAGGCAATTGCTGACTTGATTAAACCTAGTAGGTGAGGTTTCCTTGTGATGTTCTTGGAGTTTTAGGGAAAGACTGTTACAAAATTACTGTAAAAACTCGGGGTTTGTTCTAGAGGTTGAGAATGACTGTCAAAAAAAATTTGCGGTGACTGTTCAGAAAGTCAAGGGTGTTAGAGCTTAGGGGAGGCGGTGTTACTTTCCAAGGAGGGGTGAAAAGTTGAAATTGCAACAACTGGCAGCCTATGAGTCCTGCTCCAGAACAGAGCAGGACAACATAGAGGATATATTTAAGATTGATAGATTATAGCTTGTTTGTTGCTTGGCTTTGTTACTGGTAGGTGCTTGTTATAAAACCTCATCTCTGACCCTATGGTTAAACTCCTGCGAAGGGTATTTTGGGGGTGGGGTGGGGAGATGAGGAAGTGGTGGCTTGCTGCACTTGTGTCACTGTAACAGATACTTTACTGTTAGGTGTTTCTTCAGGGTTGAAGCTATGTGAGTGACAGTAGTGTGCTTTTCAGTTTCTCGTAATAAAATGTAGCGCTCTCTAACTAGCATATTGCTGTAAATCAGTTGGACTACATCCATCTAAACAGCCTTGGGACTGTTTAACACAGCTTTAAATATCCTGAAGAGAATGACTGTCATTAAAAAAAAAAAAATTAAAAAAAAAAAAGAAGAAAAAAACAAACCCAAACCATAAAGTCAAAGGCTCTGTTCCTGGAAAATGCAGCTGCAGCTGGATGTTAGGATATGGCTTGTTTTTGTTGGACAGCTGTTTGTTACTTTCAGTTAAAATACAGATATGCAAGTAGGTGTTTATGCATTGTGTGAATTGAACCTGCTTACAACGATAGAAGAGAGGTGTAAATAACAGAAGAATATAGCTCTTGGGTAAATTTCCACAGTAAGCTGTGGCCAGAAGGGCTATTTTGGGCTTTTAAAAGATCAAGCAACAGCAGTTCATTCACAGCTACTGAAAAGGCAGCTCAGTGTGTTAGACGTGAGCAGTGCAGAACTTGCTTTTCCTCCAGCATGTCTTGCCAGATGCATGAGCTTCTGATGTTTCCCTGGGTTTCTTCTGCTGGACTGTGCAATGAAGTGAAAATTCTATTTGAAAAATGAATACTTTCTCTTCTATTTCTCTATAACTTAGTAAGTTCCACAGGTTGGGTCCTTTTCTTCCTCGTTTTGCCATGTGTGAACATTGTATTGCTCAAGTGACAGAAAAATGCTGTCTGGTCTATGTCAGGAGCCGGAGACTGTGAAGGATGCAGGGGCATAACCAGGCAGCTTCAGTGAAGCTTTAAATGTCCAAACCCAGACTTTAAGAATATTCAGTGATCCTGGAAGCAGCCAGTAGCAATTTGTGGCAACTCATACACTTTTCTGCTTTATCAGTATCAGTCTGTCTGTCTCCTTCAAAGTGCTGATGTTTTTGTGACTAATTATAGAAACTGATAGTGGGTGGTGCAAGAGAGAGAAGTGCAAGTACAGGCCAACTTCTGACCCAACAGGCTGATTTCCGTGGGCTGCCAGTGGACAGAAAAGAGCTCATGCTCTGACGTGAAGACTGTGTCTTCCTCCTGTGTCTTCAGAGATAACCTGAAAGGGGGCCTCTCTAAATGCTTCAGTGTTACCACATAGAGTACATACATGTAGTGTGTGCAGAGCAGTGTTCAGCTCCTGTTACTGAGACTTTGTGTGAGAAATCAAACCAGAGTGATTCTTTGTCAGATTTGTGGCGATGGAGAACAGATGTAACATTGTAATAGCTGTAATAATTTTCTTTTGTAGGTTTCAAGATTCTTTATTTTTTTTTTAAATGGCATAATTTGGATTTAAATTTCCTGCTTTGTTTTTCTTACATTTCAGGTCTACCAGTCATGAAACGAATTCTTCTGTTTTTTATTCTGGCGGCTGCTGTTATGTATGGTATACTGCATGGAAATCTGTGGAGAAATAACCTCTACTGGTATGGTGATGCTTTGTTCGCTTATAGTGCAGACATCCTCATGGCTGTGAGTTGCTTTATCACTAAACAGCAGTTTACTAGTAATCAACAGAAGTGATTGCTACTCTGTGTGTGTCTGGTTTTTGTCATTGATTGGTCTTCTTTTTGTACAGTGAGGGAATGAATGTGGTTGTTCTGTCCTGTCACCCCTTCTCACTTGTCACTTTTAAACCTAGCAGTTGATTTGAGCCTCGTTGTGTGGAAAGGTCAGGATGTCAGAGATAGGGGGGCCCCACTGAATTTCATGAAAATAGGTGTTCAGAGGAGAAGAGTGATCTTATTTGTGTATGTCCTGTATGTCCATATCTTCCCCCACCCTGTGTGTGTTTAGTGTTAGCTTGTTCCTTTAGATGTCTGATAAACGGCATGGGAGAGAGACCTGCTCTGGGAATAACTGCAGGTGTAGTGGGCACCTTTTAAAAAACTGAACTTTGTGGAATAGTAGTGACAACCTTGTGGGAAGCGAGCCTTCACAGTCTCCAGGCTGCGTGGAACAGGTTGCCTGGGATCTAAAATTCAGGGTCCTTACTGAAGAAGTTGAGTTTCCACTGGCCTTTACATAGCTGTAACCAGGACTGACCACTTTGTGTTATGAAGATAATAGTGATAGCTTTTAAAAATAGTGATTGATGATGTGCCTCTATTTGTTTTGTTTATAGCATACAATTGGCTTTCTGTTGTGGTTTCTGTTTATAGCAAACCACAGTGTTGTGACATTTCCCTTTTTGCAGGATTAGCTTTTATGGACAGACTTCCTCTGTGAGGGCTCCTCCTTCCTATGAGACTAGTGGAGTTACCCAGTAAGTTCAGCAGTTGAGTCTTTTTGTGGTGGGATTTTACTTACTGGTTGGTTTTGGGGCAGTTGGGGAGGAATTGAGACTAAAACCTCTAACCTTTGTCTGTAGGCTCCCTGTTCAGTTGTTTTTTGTACAGCTGTATCCATTGCCTGTTTCTGTTATGAACACAATTGTAACATGTCTGGCAGAAAGGAACTTGTCTATGTTGTGTTTCCAGTATTTGGTTATATTTATGGCCACTTACAGTGGCTGTCTGTAACAAGCAATGAATTGTTGGAAGGACACTTGTTTATAGCTTCCAAATTTCTACACTCTTGAGTTAGGTCTGCTAATTTTATTCAGGTATATGACGGCAGCTGTTGTGCTTAAAATTTAATAAATCACAGGTGTGGTTCACTTGTGATGTGCAAGTGCATGTATAAGCAAATCTTGTGCTAGTAAATTCCTGCAATTAGGCTTGTGGGACTAATGAGTGCCTATGCTAAAACTTAAAAGCAAGTCTATGTTCTCTCTGTGGTTGTCCTGCAAAATGCAATCTGTGAGGCTGATGCTGGAAAGCAACAAGCTGACCACCTGATAGATTTCACAGGGTGCTTTCTCAGTGTCAGTATTCACATGACAACTTGAGGTTACCGAAAGCAATTAACCGTAATGGTCTGTTTGGCTTGTGGTTCTAATGTGGTGGTTTTATTCCTCTGTTCTTAATGCAGCCCAGATGCATGCATTGCTCACTCTGAACTTTACCCTCCCTTCTAGGCTTCATATTTGTTATTAATTGGGCTAAGTTGCCAGGGCGGGAAGGTTCTTAGAAGTGTAAGTCTTAACCTTATTATGAGAGGAATGACTTATCCCCAAAGAATCTAATTTTCTTTGAAGTACCCTGCGTGATGCTGTCTATTCCCTTCTCTGAAGAAGACTCCCCTCTCCTCTCTGAGTAGCACAGGTGATGCTATCTGGTGTGGCGGCTGGGGTGATTCAGCCCAGGGGTCCTGCTTCTCTGCAGGTGGGCCTGAGATCTCACCTCTGGTTATGGCTGCTTTGATAGTTGGCTGAGCAAGACAGATTTCAGACCCCTTGGAAGCAGCACTGTGAGATAAAAGCCTTTACTAGTAAAAGTAATTGTACCACAATGAGAAAGATCTGTCTTCATAATATGGATAGAGGCACTTGTGAAGACTTGGTGTTAACTCACTAATGGGCTTTTACTAATTTGACGTATCCAAGTTCCCTTACCTTGTTGCTGCTACCTGTTCCTGTCCTCGCTGTTTCTTCAAAATTCTTCTTTTGTAGGCTGCCACCTACGGCTGTGGAGAGAAGGAACTCACTGGATACTTGTCTCCTGAAACCAGCCTTTGAATCTTTATTGGGGTGAGTCTTCTGTGGGAAGTGGGGTAAGGGGGTGGGGAAGGAAAGGCTATGCTGACTTAGGTGTAGAATAGGCTATTTACATATTCTGGACTATTTCACATTTAGATTCACCTCTGGAAGTACAGCTTTTGGACTTGCATTCGTTGCTGCTTTTTCTAGTTGTGGCAACACAAATTGTCTAGCTTGCCACTAATCAGCATCTGAGCAATACCGCACAGCTAGCTCAATATGGTGGTGTATGTGCTGAGTAAATAAATACTTCCTCTTGAGATACTGTAGCTAGTAACACTGTGTTGTGCCCCAGCAGGCACCACACAGCCTCTCACTTGCTCGTCCCCAGTCAGATGGAAGGGAGAATCAGAAGTGTAAAAGTGAGAAAGCTCACGGGTTGATATAAAGACAGTTTAATAAGTAAAGAAAAAGCCGTGTGCACAAAGCAAACCAAGGAATTGATTCACTGCTTCCTGTGGCAGGCAGGTGTTCAGTCATCTCCAGGGAAGCAGGGTTCTATCGTGTGTAATGGTTACTTGGGAAGACAAACGTCATCGCTCCGAACGTGCTCCCTTCCTTCTTTCCCCAGCTTTTATTGCTGAGCATGATGTCATATAGGATATCCCTTTAGTCATTTGGGATCAGCTGTCCCAATGGTGTCCCCTCTCTGATTCTGTGTAAGCACTGCTCAGCAGTAACTGAAACGTCTCTGTATTATCAACGCTGTTTCCAGTGCAAATCCAAAACATAGCCCCATACTAGCTGCCATTTAGAAAATTAACTCTATCCCAGCTGAAACCAGCACACAGTGAAACTATTTTAATGACTGAATACAAGCCTTAATTACTTTTTTTTTCCTCATGCTTTTCCTGTAAAAGAAGCCTTCATGTTCAATACTGAAACTCAGTCATTCTACTCTTAAGAACCTGGATTTAAGATTTTCTGGTATCTAAGTATTTCTGTAGCAGCTAGGGACTAGAGAAGTTCTGAAAATATCTTCATTTTATTTGGGAAGATGAATATGAAATGTGAGAAATTTCATCCAGTATTTAAAGATACAAGGTTCTTCCCCTTCAGTGGAATTTAAATGCAATTTAATTTTAACAAAATCTTAGACCATTCATGGTTTTGTTCCCCTGGTATTGCTGAATTGTGTGTAGGTGCTCTCTACTTCAAGGTACTCATAGGAAGCTTCCTTTGTAGAGCATGTTGAATGAAAAAAGGAAGATCTTCAGCTCAAAACAAAGGAGGTGTCTGGTCACAAAAGAGTATCAAGATGTTTGTGAGGAAATACTGGGCGTTTTTGTTGTTACAAGCATAAGTCTTAAACAAGAGGTCAAGGAAGTGCTACTGAACCAGAAGCAGACAGGCTGTATTGTTTGGCTTTGTGTTCTACCTGAGCAGACAGAGCATGGCCTTAAGAAAGCTTGGGAAGATGTTTAGAGCAAGTCCTGGCTGAAGGAGCCTTAAAGCTTTAAGCAATGACACCATTTCTTCTATTTCTTCTATTTTTGGTCCTTTCTGTGGAAAAAAAAAATATAAAAAATTTTAAAAAATCCCCCATGACTTTAATTCAGTGCTGTTATTATTTTAAAGAACATGGAGGAATCTCAAGTGTGTCCTTTCTGAAGCAATTCTTTGGTCTTTGAGTTTTGGTTAGCTGGCTGGCCCAGAGAGGTGGTGGTAGATTCTTTGCCCACTGAGTGTCCCCAGGCTGTGTCTGTGTCAGGCAGAGCAGGATAGGTCTGGTGCTGAGCCAGGGGGCAGGAATGGACTCGGGGGTGCGCAGTGAGAAGTAAGTAGGTGCAGGGTTAGAGCAGAGTCTTTTGCATATTTCCATGGCTCCTTTACAGGGATGGTTTGTGTGAGCTGAAGATCTGGTCTGTGCACTTCTGTAATAGCCTGGGGAGGCTGAAGGGATTTCTGATCTGGCAGAACTATTTATTGGAAAGGAACCAGAGCTAGAAGAGCTAGAATTAAGAATCTCTTTGCAGTAGGTAAATTATTTATTATGTCTGAGCTCCACAGCTGCCTCTGAACAGCAAGGCAAGTTATTAAATTTAATATGTGTGTTTAGGGCACAGTGTCTCAAAGTTAGCTGGTCTTGCTTGGTGTGTGGTCTGTGGTTTTTTTTTTGTTTGTTTTTTTTTTTCTTTTTTCTTTTTACTGTTATTTTCTGAATGCATAGAGCTTAGAGTGAGGTACATGTTTGTGAGACTGCAAGGGAGATAGGTTTTTGTTGTGTGTATGTTTGTTTTTTTTTTTTTTTAACAGCTATTAAGAATCTTAATGGAGAAACAAGTCATGTGCTGGCTGTAGATAATTATCATCACCACCAGGTTTTCTCACTGTGACTGCATACATCTGTGTAAACATTTTAATACAAGACCTAGTATGCAGGATTGCTAAAAAGTCAACCAGTTTTGGGTGTGGACTTCAAGGTGAAGCCAAGGGCATGGTAGCATGTGACAGGATTGGGTCTACTGTTCGTTCATTTGATTGACTCAGCAGATACTATAGTAAGAGGCCCTTCCCTGCTATGAGATGATCCTTGTCTTTTGAGGAAAGAAGTTACTCATTCTTTCTATCTTGATGCTTATGAGGTGTGACACCATCATGTTCTACGTTGCAGGAGAAATGTGCTTTTGAGGCAAATGTCCTTGTAGTCCCCTTGTGCCATGCTTGTCGTGGCATGGTGGCCCTGCCACACGTGCACTGGGCTCCTTTCAGACATCTGACTTCTGGTTAAGCCAGAAGATGCACTGCAGGAGCACCTCCTGTGTGCTGCAGCTGCTAAAGGGTGTTCAATCTGTGGGACCCTTCCAGAGTAAGTCCACAGTAAAAAAGCCCGAGATGTGTGTAATGTGAACATGAGAATGCCATAATTTTTTGCTATATGGATATACTCTTGTTGTGCAAACTACTTACTGATGTCAACACAGCCATAAAATGCCACTTGTTTGTAACAGGAGCACATCTCAAATAAGCTCATGTCTTTAGGACATGGTATTTTCAAGTTAAAACATCTTGATTCAAATTCAATTTTCATTTATTAAATTGCCATATATAATAACAACTCTTAATTTTCCTTGCTGCCTCTGTTACATGCTTTTCAAACCTGAAGTTATCAGTTGTCTTCCTGGGTTAAGTATACTTTAAATATACTGTCTCATGGTATAAGCTTTCAGTCATGTGATTTTAATAATTATATAACTTACAATAGCATAGAAAGAATTTTATCTTGCACTCTACATATATTTTCCATTATGAAATCTTTCCCTTTTCTGTCACCTGCTTTCTTTCTGTGTTCATGAGCTTTCTTCTTTTAAAAAAGGATAATACTTGAAGTAGGATAAGGAAAGCTTTTTTTTTTTAATTGTATTGATTATTGACTTATTCAAATACTTCATGTGGATTTTTTTGAAATTTCTTACTTTTTCCCTTTACTAGTGTTGACAAAATATACCCGTTCCTGTGTGCTAATGACTTTATCAGAGTGGCGGAGTTCCATGGGAGCGATAAGTTTGAACTACCTTATGGAATAAAGAGAGCAGGTTTGTGTTTCCCTTGTTTTTAATCAGAAATACCTAAATCTTGTGTAAAGCCACCTGAATCTCTGCCTCTGTATTCAATGATGCCAATCTTTTTGTGGGTATCTAGAAGTGACTTAATGGTTTCATCTAGTCCCTCTGACCTGGCATCTTCCCATTTTTTAATAAATTAAACATTGTGTTGGGGTTGCCCCACTAAGCAGAGAAGCTCCAGTAGGGTGGGAGTGAGGAATAGTGGAGCTTATTCAGTTTCCTTTCACTTTTATGTGGGCTGGAGCACTAAAGATATATAGCTAGTGCTTTTATAGGTGAAATATTAGCTGGGTCAGTGTGATCAGGTTTGATCAACACACTTAAGCTGACCAGGATCCAGAGTCCTACTGGAGCAGAAGTCCCCACGTTGGGGCAGTTACATCAGCAAAACTTTTGTTTCAGTGGGCTAGCTTCTCCCGCCAGAGAACCTCCTGTGGGGCTGCAGGGGGTGTTCCTGCTGTTGCGTGGCTGCTGTACCCATGCAGAGTGTTTGCTGCCTTGTACCTGCTGCCTGTGTTGGTCAGGGCAGAGCAGACAGGGCCAGACACCCTAAGGGCCTTAGTTGCCCTTCTGGAAAGTGTTGTAAGGTCTTGAGTCTCAGAGTTTTTAACACTGAGTAGCGCACCTTCCTAGTACCCTTTGTATCTGGGTGTTGCACTCTGTTTGCTCTCCATCAGTGTAACAAGGATGGTGCACTTTCCTACACCTCTGGCCTTGCAGTGAGGACAAGTAAATTTGGGAATGAGCTGAAGCCCTCTCTCAGGGACATGTTGAGTATCCAGCAGGTGCTTACCTGCTTGGGGTGGGCTGGGAAGGTGCCTCTCCCCGTCTTTGCCAGTGAGCAGAGGCTGGTTTGATGTCTTCTCCCGAAATACATAATACTGTTACTGAACCTGGCTGTGCAGTCCCCTCCTCTTGGGTCAAGGCTAATTCTGTTTCAGCTGAACAGTGGGTAAAAGAAAAAAAACAAAGTCAGTAAGGATGCAGGTCTTGGGAAACTCTTCTGATGTTTATTTAATGTAACTAAGATTATTTTTTTTTAATACAAATCCTGTGCTATTTTCCAACAAGGGAATGTGGGGCAGGAAAAGCTTCCCAGAGAGAAGCTCTGATAAGCTGGAATTTCTTTGGCATCACTGATTCACCTGTGGCCCTAGATTACAAATGTTCTTATTTTGATTTATTTTTTTTCCCCATGCACAAAGCCTAAAAACTATTGTATCTGAAAATGCTGTAGTTGGGATGACATGCTTTTTCGTTGGAAAGCATTGAACATTTCTATTATTCTTTATATTTGCTTTCTAGAGCAATTTTTTCACTTAGCCCTTTCAAGACTACAGAACTGCGGACTTTCCGATGAAGATGTCAGGTGAGATGGTTTATTTGCTACTGTTTCTTATTCACTGTATTTTTAATACTTACCTGCAAAGGAATGTCAGTGGCATTACCCTGAAATTGCTCAAATTAGCCTAGATGCAGATCTGACTGACAGTTACCAAGCAATCTGTAACTGGTTCCAAGATTTAAATAAGTTTGGTTTCAAGCATACGTAGCACCAGCGTTCAAAAATAATTTTTCTGTGGTGGAACTTAAACTTCCAGATTTCTTTTTATAAGTGTGTTAGGAATCTGTTAGCTGAATGCAATTCCACCTTCCTGTAGTATCTTTTTATACTTGAGGAAAGTGAAATTGCCCCTTTAAAAATTGGATGTCATCTCCTCTACCAACGTCGTCATTAGTGTCAGCTAGAGAATGTTTGAGATAAGCAGATGTGAGCCAATAACTCTTTCCACACCAAAGGAATCTCATGTATATCCCCATGACCTGCTGCACACACCATTCACTGTTCATGTGTATGCTCAGCTTCCTTTCCAGTGAAGGCAGGAGGCACAGGCAGCCTGGAAAAGCTGTTCCTGGCATTTCAGGAGTAACCAGGGTGTGGCACAGACCGGAGCATGCCTTAGATAACTCACTTCCCATGCATTAGATGGTCTTGTTTAAAAATCTCTTTGTTAGAAGCCATTTCTGCCAGGATTTTTCTTTTGTTTGTTTTCGGAGGGCCTTTCTGTGTGTGCGTCTTGTCAGTTTTGGGGTTTGGTTGTTTGGGGTTTTTTTTGTTGTTTTGTTTTTTTTTTTTTTTAGGTATTACAGTAGGGTTGGCAAGTATACTCAAGTCCTGTGTTTACCAAGTGATGCAAATGACGACTTAAATTTGCAGTCTAGCAAACGGGCTGACAGGCTGCTATATATCATGTTAATACACAGGCCTCTTTAAATAGAGTTGAACGCAAATAATGCTGATGTTGGCTGTGCTTGGTTTTGCTCTTTTAATCAAGGGGATCAAACACAAGATTGTTGCTTGAAGCCAAATGCCAGGATCACATTTTAATTAAAGTTGGTTGAAATATGAATAAAATAATTGGTGTTCAAGCCTAAGAGTTATCTTGGTTTTAACATCTAGTTTTCCTTTTCACCTACTGTATGGCTTCCTTTTCCTGTGTTTAGAATCTCTTTCTATGATGTTCAGGTTTACTTTTAAGAAGGCGGGGGGGAGGAAGGGAAAAACACTATTCTTTATCAGGAGAGTGGTAATTGGGAAATTTGTACAGAATTGGCTGATAAAGGCTAGTCACCTGTCTGGAGTTTGTCAAGGATAATGTCAAATGTTGTATTGGAAGTTTCCTGAAAGCACAAGTTCAGCACTGTGATCGTTTCGGGTGTAAAGTGCAGGCACCTGCAGTATAGCATAGTACCTTTTAAATGGAAGTGTCTCTTATATAGACCAAAAGGAAGGTAATTGGTATTCTTTGAGTGTAGTTCTTTGAGATACAGATACATTTAGTGGTTCTGGGACAAATGCTTTGTTTTAATAAAAGTGATATACTTTAGTACTGAAGCAAAATGAGAACTATTTAATAGGGACTAGTATAAATAAACCAAGTGTACAATGGCTTCATACAAGGTATTACTTCTAGATTCATCAGGTTTTGTGTATAGCACTGTCAGGGCATGAATAACTGTAGTAAGGAAGAGCTTTTATATATACATTAAACCTGTGTACAGTGGCTTTTAAATGTGAAACCCTCTGGGAATGAATCCTAACAGCATTCTCCAGCAATATGGCAACAGAAGTATTAGGCAGTTCTGTATAGCTACCACTTAATTCAGCCTTCTTGACAGAATGTAAACCAAATTTCCCTATAAGCTTTTCTTGGGGCAGAGTAGGGGAACTTGCTATAAAATAATTTAACAGACATTAGGCTATATGAGCACCAGATCTGTGGTGTTTGTGACTTTGGTAAAACTGTACATAGTGAGCTACAAGCAGTGCTGTTTTCTACACTTAGGCGGAGTTATCACTGTGTAAAGGTTGAGCTTATCCAAAACTGGTGGAAGTGAACAGTGTCACTGACTTTGGAGTAGCCCATCGGGGAAGGGGTTTCCAGGCTAGGGGTATGTTTACGGAGTAGATGCCCACCTCTGAACACCTACTCTACCACTTCCCCTTAGTTATTCACTGTGCATTCTGGACTCTGAACTCAATAGGAGTAAATTCTTATGAATGCATTTACACAGTCCTGAGTCACTAAAATGTGGCCTCCGCATCCTTCTTTTCCCAAGTAACCTCAAAGGAAATAATTTGCATTCCTCAGCTGACTATAGGGGTGTGTGTTAAAGGAGTTGAGGTTGATATCTTCTTTTTTCCTTTTCCAGAGTAGTAGTATTTCACTGGAATGTGGAGGATGCAAGCTTTTTGACCTTTAAGTGCTACATTTCATTTAACAATATTTTTCTTTTATAGACTACAAAAATGGGTTTTTTTAGCATTTCACCTTATAAAAAAATGTGTAACCTGATGCCTGGCTTTGAGATTAGAGGCTCTTTTATACCATGTGAATAGGGCAATGGTTTGAGTGACTAAAGGGATTGCATTTAGTTGTTGGAGATCAGTTACCTGATTTACATCAAGATCTATTTATACTGTAAGTATGTCTCTTAACATCTAAATGCAATCCCTTAGCCACTCAGAGCATTGCTATAACAATTGTTATAGTTGAGGTCTTAATATTTTTCACTCCCATTTATATTGTGCTGATGGTAGTAAATTGGACCTCCAAACATTTCAGTCTGTTATATTTACTTAGAATATACCTGATGCTGTTTAAGGACATCCAAAATATTTTTTTTTTCATGCCAATTTTTTGACTTGGATAGGGTCAAGGGTGAGTGTTTGGGGTTTTTTAATATGAAAATGTTATAAAAAAGGAAACTTTGAAGAAGTGAGGTTGGTAAAATACCTGGGAGTAACAGTCTGCTGAAGATCACTGTGGTGATTTTTATGATGCTGCAGTAAGTGCAGGTCAGTTTAACTTCAATATCTTTGAATACAATCCAGCCTTGTTACATATTCTATATCTACATTTCATATGTCAGTTTCCTATGATATTATGTTCTGTTTTTTTACCTAGCATAAACCTTTTCCCTTCCTGCTTATTTTTGCCAGTGGAATCTGCGCTACTGTAGACATAGACCTACGACTGTAACTGGAGACACTTGAATACTGGGGNGGTGGGGGGGGGGGGGTGTAAGGGAATGAGGCAATTCAGAAATAGCACGTTTGTGCCAGACTTCCTGTTTGAGTTGGCCCACTCTGATTTCCTGGGCTTGACAGAGATTAAAAGCTGGTCTTTCTAATTTGTTTGACTGTATTCAGGTACAATTCACCAGAAGTATTTGATCTACTTGTTGACTTTATCCATTTCAAAAGTTCCCGTACCAATGTTAGATGCTTTATTGGTTATTTAAAGGCAACTTTGGTTATTTTGATGGTAGCTTTATTTTTGAGTATGCATGTTATTAAGGGCACTGGAATTTGAAAGCTCAATGAAACTTAACTCTGTTTTCCGTCCAAATAGTATTAGTTAGCCATGAACAAGATCTGGTTTCCATCTGTCAGTAAGAGGGAAGACAGTTGGGATTAGAATTGAGAATAGCTACCCAGTTTCTGTAGCTGCACAAACCTGCCCAACCCTAAAGTCATGTTTTATTTTACCCTCCCTGCCCTGAGTGTGTCCTGCTACATCACAACGGCACGGTGCAAAGAGGAGAAACCAAAGAGCTCTTCAGTTTTATGCCAGTGGGAAGCATTACTTCAATAGGGATTGACATGAGAAGAAGCTTCTAAAATCATAGCCTCTGCCAAAAAATGAAAGGTGTGTAAGAAGGAATTAATTCAAGTTCATCTACAAGGGACAGAACAAGCAGTGCCTCCTCACAGTAACTTTTTGGCTGCTTATCATGGTCAGAATAATACAAATCACTTGTAATGGAATTGACATTGTTTTTGTGAATTAACAGTGAGTAGTCAGAGTGTAACAGAAAATATTCAACAAGATTAGGAGCAATTTTTCTGGATTTTTATTGAGACGTGGAGATGGATTCATGCGTGGTGTGTCAATCGCTGCCAAAACCAGGGTGTCCACCAAACACTGGGGATGGATGCTTTAGCCAGAAGGTAGCACCAGGAGTTAGAGTGTGGGTAACAGTTCAGGATTTGTATTGTGGTGAAGAAGTTTGTACCTCAGTTACCCATCTGCAGCCACATAACTTTTGATGACACTGAATTTAGAGGTTTAAGATGATTGAAACTTCCTGTGATGTAGAGGCATGCTGTAAATGACAGGAAAACGTGGTGCAGCTATGTGCTATTTCTGTGCTTCTTCCCTGTCTCCCTCCTTCCACCTTCATCACTTACTGATCGTGGGTTTTGTCCGGTTTTCCTCCTTCCTTCCTGTTTCTCCGAGCTGTTTTCTGTAGCTCAGAATCTTGCTTTGAGCTCTATAATATAGCTGTGGGTAATAAAGTGTAATTCAGAAAAAGGGTAACTTCTGCTTCCTTCCTCCTACTGTAAAATTTTCAAGAGACACGTGTTCATCACCCTACTTTCTCAGGATATCTTAAAACTAGATTGAAAAACTAACTGGAAAATAAATGGGCTGAAGCAGTCCTGGAGTATAAAGTGGCGGGTTTTGTGGGTGTAGAGGGAATGAGCATACTTGGATCAGGATAGCCTAACAGGTTTTTACCTCTCTGATTTCCGCGGTACCAAGTTGTATGAACTTGTGGAACTAGTTGTCAATATTTTTGTGAATGCTTGGCTTCTCTAAGCTGCTTGGGAAACACTAGAGAAAAGTGCGCCAGCTTTTTCCATGCCACCCCACCCTAAGAGCTGTGTTTAGCAGCACTGTTTATATGTATATATATGTATATATAACTCTTTTTTAAGTCAGCTCCCTCTGCAGATGTGGCACTAGAAGAGCAAGTGAGAAGGCATCATCTCAGCATTTCTTTTGAAATACAGTGCTTTTTGCAGTTGGCATTTAATCTCATCTTGCCTTTTCTGTACACTTCTGATTTTCAGCTCTGCTTTGGGGCCCGGTTTCTTTTCCCTAGCCCACCTGTGGTACAGTGTAATTGCATTAACAATTCTGTAGGAAATATAGGGACCTGCTTTATACATTGAAATGTCAGTCATTCTTGACTGGAGCAGGATGTTTTCATTCAGGTCTCCTCAGCTGAAAAACAGGTTGGACTATCTGCGAAGAAAGATGTTAATTAGTTTACATAAATCATAGAATTGTCTGGGTTGGAAGGGACATCTGAGATCATCTAGTCCAACCATCAACCTAACTGATAAAAAAACAACAACTCATCACTAAACCATGTCACTGAGCACTATGTCAACCTGTCTTTTAAATATTTCCAGAGATGATTCCTCAACCACTTCCCCATGCAACCCATTGCAATGCTTGATAACCCTTTCAGTGTAGAACAAATTTCCTGATACCCGATCAGAACCTCCTCAGCACAACTTGAGGCCACTTCTTCTTGTCCTATTGCCTGTAACTTGGGAGAAGAGGCCAACCCCCACCTCTCTACAACCTCCTTTCAGGTAGTTGTAGGGAGCAATAAGGTCTCCCCTCAATGTCCTTTTCTCTAGGGTGAACAACCTAGAGAAACAACTCCCTCAGCCTCTAAAGCATCCCACTGGGCATTTAATACAGACTGGAGTATTCTTTGGGACACAGTTCTGATGTCCCCTACAGTAAGAAATGGCATAGAACCATGGGAGTAGGATGTTGGGAAGTGGCTCATCCTCAGTAAGCTGAGAGCTTGTTTGTGTCTGAATAAAATACCAACTCTCTTATTTTGCTATTGTTCCTGCTGTAGCCAAGTTGAACAGCTTTTTCTCTAAATAAAGAAGCAATTTACAAGAAAAAATGATGTGGTTACATGGTTGTTCTGTAAGGAGAAGTTTGCAGTCTTACACACTGGATGTAAACCTTCTTGAAAGAGGCAAAATTTCTTGAGTAGAACACCAGCAAGCTGTCTGTGCTTTTTTTTTTTTCCTTTCGCAAAGCACACGTTTTACTGGCATTGATATAAGGCAGAGCAAAAGACATACTCAGAAAATGTAGGATAACTTGGAAAAGTCATACCATTATAATTTACTTCGATGTTTATACTTGCATGATACCTTTTTGGGTGCTTTTTAACTCTGAATATATCCAGAAATTGAAAGGAGTTACTGTTTTGATTGGATGTAAGCATAAGAGCTAATATGTAGCTCACAGTATTTTATATACTTAATAATGTCTAAACTCAATCTAGTCACATGAGAAACGTTTGATTCAAAGTTGCATCATGACAGCATGCACTTCAGCACATGTTTAGACAGCGCTTTCTAAGTAGAGGGAGAAAAATCAACACAATTATGTTAATTTGAAGAGCTATCATGTGTCATTGGGCTACAGTTTTTCACATGTATGATTTGGAGGCCTGTAAGGTAAATTGTGAACCTAAACCTCACTGCTTAAGCTTATGTTGGATATCTCTAGAGTTACGGACTTGTACGATAGTACAAGTTAATTAGTTAATTAACTAATTAATTAGTTAATTTTTCCAGGCATACTGTATCCTGGTTGGTATAACCTCTCACTGGGACAAGTTTGAAGCATTGTGGAAGATAATTTATCTAATGGCATCCATATCATGAACTGGTTAGATGACTTTAAACAGCAAACCAGTAGAAAAAGGACATTTATAGAAACATATGTACATGAGAGAAGTAATTTCCTGATTTCCTGACTTTGGCAGTCCCTGAAATAATGCAGCTGTGGTCTTAGAAATCAACTTTAGTGTGTTATGCAGTATTGAGACCTCTCTGTCAGGTCCAAGAAGTGTAAAAGACACAGGACCTCAGTAAATAAACAAGCTCAATGCAAGTACATCATTAATAACAATATGAAGCAAGGGACGTTGTGCATATTAAAACTTCTGTTTGTTCCAGAAACAGAACTGCCTGTCAACGGTGTGTTGTGGTTGGTAATGGAGGAGTACTTCGAAATAAGACATTAGGGCAGAAAATTGACTCATACGATGTGATAATAAGGTAAATGGTATCACCTTTTCTTTTTGTGTATGTGCAAAGAATTAACAAGCTTTTGCTGTCAGCCAGTAGCTTTGGATTTCAGTTATTACACAAATGAAAATGTATAAAACTTCCTGGTTTTTATTCTGTCACAGCCTTAGTTTGAAAAAATCTTAGGAAAAAAAATGGATTAGTGTTTTATTACACAGACTGATTTATACAGGGGAGGAAGGAACAGTGGGTGGTCAGTCTGTTCTGTGTACAGAGAGACACCTGCAAGATGCTGCCTTCAGGGATGGGTTCAAGCATGATGTGCCCATTGCTATGAGCCAGCATCCTGGGCAGCCCTGCCTCTTGCCTTCCACACCACACCTGTCGTACCCCTGTGCGGGCATGTGTGTTGCTTGGAGTGAATTCTTGCTGGGAAGGCCATCTGAAGGCACCTGTTAAGTGGAGGGTGATGCTGATGCCTGCCCCTTCTGCTCAAGCATGGTAGCTCACATCGGAAGTTTGAGATGACCAGAGGATGCTGGGATCTGAAGAAGAGGCATCTGGACTAGGGAAACTGGGGAAGTGCTCAGAGAAGATCAGGCAGGGGGCAAGCGCAAATGCAAAGCAAACTGAAAATGGACTATTTGGCTACTTGTAAAAGAATTTTCTGCACGTTGAGAAAAAGATAAATCGGTTTCTCTGTTGCAGGAACTGAGATGATAAACACCCTGTCAGACAATATGCCTGAATCTCAGCTGCCGTTTCAGTTTGTCTGCTTCAACATTGTGTTGAACACCGAGCAAAATCTCAGTTTTGTTACTTTGCTATCAGTCCTAGTGCTCATGTAGTAAAAGTGTTCCAGTCTTCAGTTACTACTAGAAAAAGTTGTATACAATCCTGGAGTTTGACATGCATTTGAAAACATACTGATAAGGTAGAAATGAATGCAGGCAATTCATCGGTCTTGGCTCCTCTTATAAACTTAAAACCAGAGAAAGTGATCCAGATAATGTCCCTGTTCTTAGGAAAATTAAGTTGCCTGACAACTTTGTGCTTTGCAAAAAAACAACCAAGCAACCATAAAAAGCAAACAACCAAAAAAAAAATCAAAACAAAAAAACCCCTAACAAGTATACTGTGCACTGATTTCCACTGTAGTATAATGATGCAAGGAAACTCCATGGATTATTTTTTAGTTATTTCAAGTATTTGTGCTCCTTATAGATCTACTTACTCTTCTTTAAATGGAAATCTTTATGTAGGCTGGTGTCATGCATTTAAAAACAACACATAATTCATAACTCTGTTAGATATATGGTACACATTTGTTTACTGTGAATGAACAAAGAAGTGGTGTTTGCATTCTGTATTTAATGACAACTTTGGGTAAAATTTGGAAATATTTCCTTGTCTGCATACCTTGTTTTGCAAACATTTGCTCCTAAGTAGTGTGCCTCGTATTCTGAGCAGGGATGGAGCATACAGAGACTGCCTGAATTCTCTAAAGAACATGCATCATATCCTGCAGTTTTTGCCTGGTGGGTAAAGACTTAAACACAGCCCCTCTAAGACCTCAGAGTAGAGGTATCTGACCCATCTACTTACTGCTTATTGTTCTGCTATATCTCAAAGCAGTAGCAACTGTTCAAGTAATTAAAAAAGCAAGAAAAAACCCACATCCCATAACCCAGCAGACACATCACCCTCAGCACCCCCCCGACAATCGAAAAAACCTAATACAAAGATTTATCAGCATCAGGTATGCAGTCATGATACCTGTCCCTGTGTGCAGTAGACAGTGAAGAGCATTAAAACATTCTTGAATTGACTCCTGTATGACTTGGATCATCTACTAGCATGAATGAAGCAATAGGTAATTCTCCAAGCCAGATAATTCTCTTTGGTCTTCTCCAGTTTCTACCTTTGAGCCAAATCAGAAGGCTTTTTGCTCAAGTGACACACCATAAGCAATCATGCAATTGTATTCTAAACCACCTTGGCGAAGTTCCCATAGGTGCTTAATCCCTCTGGGTTAGAGGGAGAGTGCACCTGATAATTGCTCACCTACCATGTAATGTGATAAGTGAATGCTGGGCTGCTAAACCCTCCTGTACCTGGGCATGCCATCTGCCCCGCAGACTAATGCATGTGCTATCCACCACACAGGAAGGATGTGGGTGGGATGGTCACTGCTGTCTCTGTGTCTCTGCCTTACAGAATGAATAATGGCCCTGTTATAGGGTATGAAGAGGATGTTGGGAAGAGGACAACTTTCCGCCTTTCTTACCCAGAGTCCATCTTCTCAGATCCGATCCACTACGACCCTAATACAACTGTTGTTCTCATCGTCTTCAAACCACATGACTTGAAGTGGCTTTGGGAGATACTGGGTGGTCAGAAAATAGTGAGTTTTATTGTGCAGTTTGGCTCAGCTTGCCCCACTCCACACATGAAAAATACCTCTTTTGCTTTTAATCTTAGTCCTTCTTCCTAGCTGGGGCGGAGGGGGTGGGGTGCGGTGTGGAACTGAGTCAATCTTACAGTCAGTCCTCTTTTTGACACACGTATTTGATCAGTTCCTCGCCCCAAAGCAGTTTTCCTCTTGGAAATACCTTTTTATCTTCTTTCTAGTACTGTTTCATATACAGACACGCACACTTCTGCTGTTTCCCAGATTATTTTATCCTGCTGATTTGGTGGAATTGCAGAATAACGTTGGAAAGGACCTCTCTCTCAAGATTTGTGGTCCAAAACCTTCCTGAAAAAAATCAGGGCCAAGTTCAAACCCAAACCAAGTTGTCAGGGCATTGTCCAGATGAGTATTTCAAAGGATATTTCTACAATCTCTGTTACAGCGTTGCGGCACCCTCCATCAAAGATTCTCTCATCCTTCCACTGTCTGCCTCTGAGTAGTCTGGTCCTGTCTCTTTTTGTAAACCCTGATCAGGTATTTGTAGATAGGCTGAACAAACCCAGCCTCCCCAGACCCTTCTTGTTTGCTATGCTCTCTGGCCCCTTAGCTGTTTTAGTGGACTTGTGGTTAGCTTGCCCCAGTAAGACACTCTCTCTTGCACTGGAGGGAGTCCAGAACAGCATTTGTGAGATCGCAGAGGGGCACAGTACAAAGTACTTGAGACAGATAACTTCTGTCTACCTGTTCTCTATGCTTCTATTAATGTGGCTGAGCACATAACGAGCACTTACTGCCTCCAAGGCACACTGCTGGTGTGCGTTTTGTCCATCAGAGACAGTTCTGCAAAGGTGTTTTACAGCCAGCCGGCCCCAACCTCTGCTGCTGCAGGGGGTTGTTCCGTTGCACGAATACAATTTGGCACATGGTTTTGTTGAATTTGGGGAGTTTCAAGACTAGTCTTCTTCCTCCACATCCTGCCATTGGAATTTACTCTAGCTAGAGTTGCTACAAAACCAAAATCTAATTGCCATTAAAATGTGTATTTGTCTGTTACAGAGTGCTAAAGGCTTTTGGAAGAAACCTGCTCTGAACATGATATACAAATCTAGTCAAATCAGGATTCTTGATCCCAGCATCACCAGAAAAACGGCTTATGAATGGCTTAATTTCCCAACAAGGTTTCCGAAGAAGGAGGTAGGTTTTTGTTTATGTGCCTTTTAGTTTTGCGCAACCAAATGTGTAATTGGAGGTAATTATCTCTTTATTATAGTGGACTGTGTTGGAACATCTTTTAGGTTCACATTGCAGTAGTTTGCATTTAGATGGTGCTCAAAAAAGATGGGAAAATGGAATTCAAAAAGAGAGTGGGTAGCCTTGTATGCCAAAAAAATCTTTTTTTATGGATTCTATAATTAGTATTAAATGAGACTGCTTTTGCAGACAGACGTAATGTCTTTTGCAAAATTGGGAAAAGCAGACAGACGTTGGAATATGGCAGATCTAAAGAGCCTCTGGAAGTATCAAGAAGTCTTGAATTATTAAATGTAGGGTGATTTATAACTTTTCTTACAAAAAATCCAACTAAACAAACAGCCCAACAGAACTCCACCACCCAAGCAACCAAAAAACAAAAGCAAAACACCAAAAAACCCCCACACCAAACAAACAAAGCCCAACAACCCAGTAATTCTAGCAGTGCTGCAATTTCTCTCTGCTGGCGGCGGGTAGGGGCCAGGGAGCACACAGGATGTTCCAGCCCCACACTAATGACATCTGTCTAGCAGCATTCTTGTGCTTACTGATTTGAAGCCAAGCATTGTAATGAGTTAACCAACAATTTGGACATAAAAATACATTTTAACTCTCAGTTTATGACTGAAGAATGTTTCTGATGAAAGGTAAGGCTTCAAGCTGGAGATCTCCCTTGTGCAGTTGGGACTGACCACGTGCTGTTTAGCACAACTGCAGTTCCCTGGGGTCACATCATTGCACAGAGCTGTTTCATGAGGATCAGCCAACTGACACGTGTGAAAACTTTTGTCAGGCTGTTACTGTGGAGTATCTACCACAACTTTTATCTAGCTTAATTTTTCTAATATTTGAGAGAGTTGAGGATCTTTAGCTTTTGGGTGGGTTTGTGATGTTTTTTATTATTTTTTCTTATTTTTCAAATTCCTTTTTTTTTTTTTTCCTTCTTTTTTTTTAGCCTACTAGTGGCTTTTTCTTCCCGTATTAACTCTCAAACTGGAATACCCAGTTTGGCTGCATGCTTGCTGGGGCTCCATAGCATTTCAGCTCTTCAGCAGAGGGTGGGAAGAAAACAACATAGTTTTGAGCATATAATGATCTCCTAAAGGGCCACAGAACATCCATGATCTCTGTGGCTCCAGAAATCCCTCCTGTCTCTTCCTCTGGTCCTCTCTTAGTGGGGGTAAAAGTAAGATGCTGTCAGTGAGCCGAACAGATGTGCGCGCTGTCCTGGAGCTAGTATGGAGGCACAGAGACCTCAGCCACTTTGGGTAATGTGCATAATCTCTGCTCCTCTCCTGCTTCCTGGATGTCCCTGCCCAGAGCTGGGGCAGAGTTCATCCATTCTTGGAGCCCCTTTCCACCACCTCCACGTCCCACTTGCTCCATCCCAGAGGTTTTGCAGCCTCTCCTTCCCAGCAGCAGCAATGATCAACCTCCAGAGTGCTTGTCCTTGCTTCTCCTCCCATCTCTGAGGTGAGCTGTGGGTGGGAGCCTGCACATCTGCGGGTGTCTAGTGGCTTGGTTAAGCTGCAGGTCATGCCTCGGGGGTTCTTGTTGGCAGGATGGCCTTTTGCAGGACCTGCTTTGGAGCCCCTGTAGTGCATCCCTGGGGAAGGGCCAGTGCTGCCTGTGCTGTCCTGTGCTTCAGCCCCCTCTGCCTGCAGGAGACACCGAAGACCGCTGTTGCTTTCCCTACTGTCTTTGCCTTTCCTGTTAAGCCGATTTCACATTCTCTGTGTATGCATTTATGCATAGTCCAGAAAGCATTTCTGTTTCTTTGTTAGCAACTGTGATGGGGTTAGCAGAGCCAGGACCATAACTGTAAAATCGGGTGTGCTGCCCTGGCGGCACTGAAGTCAGAAAGTGTTGCAGAGTCATTCCAGAGCTTTGCCTATTCCCACAAAACATGACTGGTTGAACAAATTTCATTATGGGCCAAGGATATCTGGATATTGCTCATGCACTAGTGTGACAATACCTTTTAAAAGTAGCCTTACTTCTTTTAGCATATTCTTTTGGAGCAAATTTTATGATAGCCAAAGGTAAACAGAGCTAGTTGCAACCTGTGGTGTTCTTGATTTTCCAAGTAGCACTAATCCTGACATGTAGTGTTCCTGACGTGATTTGTGTGTCCTGCTTAGAACATTGCAACAGAGTCACTGCTAAGTTTATGATACTTGCCCTCAGGATGCAGAGTCAGTTTTGCTAACTGGCAGGAGCCCCTGGGCGACAGCATGCATTTTAAGTTGATGTTATTGCTGGAGTACTCCAAGAGTTGTGTAAAAGAACAAAAAAATTCTACATAAAAGGTGATAGATCAGTCCTATGACTTTAATTAGGCTTACAGAGCTGATGTTAGTAACTCCTTTCTGGGGATTTGTTCTTTTATCATAGGATACAATGAAATCTTTTTCTGTGTCATCGAGTGCATCTGCCATCTCTCTGCACAAAGTTGCCCAGTACTGGTTTGTCTGCTTTGTTTTCAGAGGCAAATGAACTGAGCATTGGGTAAGAGTTCAGAATAGCATGTGATTTTATGCTCAGTTTGTGGTTTGATTGCAGCTACGAAATGCATAGCTCATCTGGTCTCTGAGAAAATTGTTATTTTAGCTAAGAAGGGCATTAGTACCTGAAAGTTTTGTTTTCCATTTCTGGGGGCATTTTTTGCCACCTCAGCTTCATCTGTTGGTCTAATGAAAGAGTTCAGCTCTTTCTACAAACCGTGTCTCATTTACTTCCACAAATCATTTTAGCCACTGCTGCTGATAGAACAGTCACATACTTGATCACAAGATGGGACAAATGATTGCAATGAGTTGTTCTATGCTGTTGTAAGAAATACTAAATTTCAGTTAGGTACTCTTAATTTTGCACAGTTAAAACCCATTTATGAACAGCTCTTGATATTTTACATTGCATTTACTTCTGAGCTATCTCAATATAGGGAGAAATAAGCAATTTTATCTGCAGGGTTTTTTTTTTTCTTCCAATGGAAATAGTGACGGGAGATCTAAAGCCATATTCTTCTGGAATTTCCCTTTGAAAAGTTTAAAATGCAGTAGCATTTATACTATTTTAGCTTGATGTTATGAAGATTTGAGGCATGTCATGTTATTTTGTTCCTCTGGATCTCCATCATCTAGAAACTTCTGAACATATCTGCTAATTCAGTCAAATTTGACAGGGTGGTCTCCAGTATATTGAAGCCTGGACAGTTTCACGAGAGTAGGTTGCTGAGCAGGCAGATGGGGACACCTTCCTGATGCCTCTGCTGGTGGAAGGGGTCTACAATATGGGCTCAGACCTGACTAGAAACTGGAGGATCGTGGGGAAGGCCAACATGGTAGATATCACAGTCAGGGAAAATCTGCAGGCTGCACCTTACTCCTCAGGAGATGCGAGGAGATCAAACTACTAAACCAAATGTCTGTAGAAGAGCCAGGCTCTGATTTCCAGGGCTTCGTTCCTAGGTTTGCTATTCCTGTCAAACTGCCAGTTATTTATATATGTGCTCTCTTTGTGTTTCATTGTAGAAACCTAAGCATCCAACAACGGGACTAATTGCCATTACACTTGCCTTTCACATATGCCATGAAGTTCACCTGGCAGGCTTCAAGTACGATTTCAGTGACAGAAACAGTTCTTTGCACTACTACGGCAATGACACAATGTCTCAAATGATACAGGTAACAAACACTTGTTTATGCTGGGATATAGCTGGTAACCAGGCAAGACAATTCAATATATCTGGAAATGTGCAGTGTGGGTCAGAAAGGCCTAGTGATCCAGTTACTTGGTTAACACTGTTTGAATCTTTTCCTCTCTGCTTTTGTTTCTGAAAAATGTGCATAATGATATTACGTGCTACACCTTATTCTGCAATGTCTGCATGAGATACAGAATCACAGAATGGTTAGAGTTGGAAGGAACCTTAGAGATCGTCTAGTTCCAACCCTCTGCCGTGGGCAGGGACACCTCCCACTAGAGCAGGTTGCTCAAAGCCCCATCCAGCCTGGCCTTAAACACTTCCAGGGATGGAGCATTCACAGCTTCTCTGGGCAACCTGTTCCAGTGCCTCACCACCCTCACAGTAAAGAATTTCTTCCTAATATCTAATCCAAATCTCCCGTCTTTCAATTTGTAATTTTTACCCCTCATTCAATTGCTTCACTTCCTGATGAAGAGTTCCTTCCCATCCTTTCTGTAGACCCTGTTTAGGTACTAGAAGGCTGTGACAAGGTCTCCCTGGAGCCTGCCTTTCCATATGTCTGTTTATATGTTCTGCTGTTTTGCTCTGCTGGTGTTATCCTTAGACTACACAGCTCTTTTTGATGGAGGTGTATTTGCTATTACTGTAAGAACATGAATAGCATAATCTGTGTTTGCACTTTCTTTTTCTTTAGCAGCTACTTGTATCATTTGTCATAGTTGCCAAACATCCTAAAAACAAACAAAAAAAAAGAGCACAAAGGGAAATGGAAGGAGTTAAGAACTACAAACTTGCAGTTAGGAAAAGAACTGAATTTCAGAAATTGAAAGTATAAGAGAAGAGCAGGTAGGAAGAAAAGGAACTGTTTTCAGGGGGAAGCCACAATTCACCAGGAGAGGAAGCAGCAGGAGGCTGGCAAACATCAGGGATACCTCTTCCTCCCTCCTGCTTTGTTACAGTCGTGTTTCTGCTCTTGTCTTCAGCTCTGTATTCTCAGTAACTCCACCTCAGCCCTTTACTTCAATGTAAACAGTTTTCTCTTCCATGTGCATGTCCCGTGCGTGTGGGGACCGTTTTCTCCCCTCCCTTTCCTGAAGGGGAAGGACGGGGCAATGCCCATAGGAGCCTCTCTTGTCTCTGAGGACTCCTAGGTGTCTGCTGCTCTGAGAGAATTTTTCTTTTAACACTGAACTTGTCTTCATTTTGAGGCTCCTCTCTGCAGGTGCTCTTTTGGCAATGTATGCCAAGCTTGGATGAAGCTGATCACTAGTTGAATAGATATCCATAAATTTCCTAAAATCTTGAAGCTTTAAAACCCAAATGACTAAACAAAAACCTTATTGTTAATTTTTAGCGGTGTTAAGTTGTAAATCTTATACTGTATACACATAATCTTTTTTGCAGTATTTGTATTATATTCATTTTAATTTACTGGATTCAGTGTCTGAGATTGTCAGTAAACTTACTTCCCTTGTGCTGTCTTCCACGAACATTTGGATACAGCACAGAACATGTATTACTTTTGGCTAGATGAAACCGATTGACAGGACACATCCCGTTTAGAGATGACTGATACGTGTGCTTTTCAAGAACCTGCTTTGAGCTTTTTAGTCATTTTCTGATTGCTTGTCCTGTAAACATGGTTATGCAGCTTTTCCCTGTAAGCACAGGGAGGAGTTAGGAGAGTTAGTAATGGAAGGACTTCTGTCTCATGCATTCTTGCCTTTGAAAGACCATCCCTTTTGGTTTGTGTCCTAATGGAAAACCTAATATAGTTTTGAGCAATAGGATCACTCACCTGTTTTTGCAGGAGACTTTACTACAGCCTTTGCTAGAAGTCTTTTCCCTAGAGCTTCGCTGCTCTTGGCATCTTCCAAATATCATGGGTAATTGAAAGGAAAGAACAACCAAGTGGTGTTTCTGGTAGTAATTTGATTTAATTTTCTTTATTATTCCCTCATGTCTCTTTAGAATGAATACCACAACATCAACGCTGAACAGAAATTCCTGAAGAAGCTTATAGACAAGAACTTTGTGGTCAATTTGACGTGAAAGCTGAATGGAAAATACAAAGAACAATCACTGTTTTCAAGATTTGAAAGAATTTTATTTTTTGTATGACATTTTTATTTTTTAAGTGCAGCATAACTGTTTATTGTTTAAAAAGAGCACAGAAACCTCATAAAGGCAGAAGCTTTCTTCTAAGCCTGAGGGTGATGGACTATTGCAAACAGTTAACTGAATTTCTGTGAAGCTATTTAATAATGATAAACCATGAAACTTTCAGCTGAAAGTATCAGGGATGTATAAAAATGTGATGCACATCACTTATTTATCAGCAAGAACTCTTTCCAAATGATTACTTCTCTGGAATACTTGTGTTTCTCTTGTTGTCCTCCAAAAGAGTTACACTGTCAAGAGACTGAGACAAACAGTGTTTAGTTAGATGGATGTAAAATCTTGAATGTCTTTCATGTAGTATGAAAACGGCTTTAAAACGATGCCTATAAATCATTACTGTGTGTTTGGGAGAAGGGGGAACGTACAGAGTGTACAGGTTTTAGTCTGCCCTACTGAAGAGGAGATGTCCATCTTTAGCAAAGAAGCCACAGTTTCTGCGCTGGCCATCAACTCTGAACTGCTGCCTGCCTTTCCCAAAGGTGAAGACTTTTTGGTCTAATTTGTGGAGACATTGGTGTTGACAATGCTCATGTTGTACCCAGTTTATGGGAAACCTCACTCCCCATACCGTGTCCAGTAAATTTTACGGTTGATGACTTGACTTAAAAAAGAGGGATTATGAAGACTGAAGAGTTGTCCTCACTACCTGCATGTCAGCTGCTTCCCCTAAATCACAACAGGAATGTAAGCTGGGACAGAGATGTTCACACCTGAATTTAAATTTAGAGCCAATGTTTATTGGATTCCCAGGTCTTCAGGACAGGATCTCGGGCATCTTTCTGTTCACTCCACAAGAATTGAGGTGTATATTTCCCAGATAAGTCTCCTTTCTCAGATGCTGTAATGCGTTTCCACCTTTGAAATTCATCAAGCAATGAATGTTCCCATCTTCAGCAGTGGAGTGTGCTAGGCAATATCCGACATGTACCTCAGCTGAATTATTATTTGACTTCTCCTTACCTCTCCTGACTTGACATTTATGTTTAAAGGTTATGGCTGAACTGTGTCATCTGGCGGTGGGAACTTCCTTTTGATTTTAATTGAAACATTAAATGGAGTGTTTGTTTCCCGTATTGGTTTGTGTCAGACAAGCCTGCTGAATAAGTTAAATCTGTTTAGGAATGGCCTTGACAACTGTCAAACGACGACTAGCGTGCTCTTCCAATTCTCTCATAGAGTGTATATTTTTAAATTGTGGCAGGCTTGCTTGAAGATCTTACGGTTATGTTGATCAATCACACCTAAAGAAAGTGTAAAGAAGTCCACTTAAAAAAAAAAAGGTAGCTGTTAGAAAAACCTTTGCTGCTTTTTAATATAAATGATATAGAGAGCTCTGGTATGCTTAGGAGCAGTGCAACAATTAAAATGCAAACACAATCCTCTAACGTGGCAAGAGCACACTATTTGTATTTTTCAGAGGCTGAGGATTACAGGAGTACTGAACACAATTTCTTTGCAGCAATGTAGAAAAATAAGTATTGAGGTGACTAATGAAGCATCTTTTTTTTTTTTTTCATATTTCTCCTGAAGTAGGAGAAAAATAAAATAGGTATTTTAAAAAACACCCCAAAACACCACCGCTTTCCCATAGTTTTCATCTCCCTTCTTGGTCCTTTGGCTCTGCTATTTGGAGATCAGTGAGCGCAGTGTGCTTTGGAGGGAGCCCACAGATAAAGGGGAGAAGGCTTTCTGCTCTCACACAGTGTTTTCACTTGATGACTCCTGTGCTTTGGTCCGTTTCAAGCAAATTTGACCTACTACAATAACTCCATACATAATAAAAATCTGGGGCAGGGAAGGACCCAGATGTGTACCCAGCAAGGGACAAGCTGTGCCACGGGGGCAGCAGGGGGTTCAACCCTATGCAGGGAGGCAGGCGAGAGTGTAGGGGACGCTGGTGGAAATGTGGTGGAAGTGGAGGAAACTAGAATTTCCTCACAAGGTGGCAGAAGGGCTCTTGCTCAGTTTTTTCTTTTTCCTAAGTTTTTTTAAACATGCACATTTCTGAGCCTTTGAGGAAGTATTTGATCAAAAGGCTGAATGCAAATGGGTAGGGTTTTGCACCAGCAGTGATATAACTGTCTTTAGTCCTACCAGCATGTATTTCTTGTTATTATGTCAGTTAATTAAAAAGGTTTGAGTGTTGTATGTGACTCTGCAGCCACAGGCCTGCAGTGATTTGGACTACTGACAGTAGCAATTACATATGAAAAAAAAGTGCCAAGGTAAGGCTTTTCACAAAGGTTGCTCAAGCTCTCCCTGTGCAGGAGTCCTTGGTAGCTCTCAGGCTGTGGAGAGCAGAGCCAGGCAGAAGCGGAGGGCTGCCTCTTTCTCCTTGAAACCCATGGTCAGTCCCAGAGCCAGCCGCCCAGCTCTCCTATGGGCTGCCACCACAGATCCAGCTGCATCCATGTAACATCTCACAGTGTGTTGACCATGAGGATTTTTTTCCAGGAGAGCTGTTGAGTTTCTCCTCGCAGTGCCTGGTTTCTCCTGTGGTGCAGACTGTTTCCCTCTGCTTCTCCACCCCTGTCCCTGGTGGTAGGGAGCTGTGCTTCTGAGGATGTAGTTATTTTCTGTGCTTTGTTTCTTCTCCCCACTAATCTAAACTGTTTCCTTCTCCTATTTTTCCTAGGAAATGTCTTTTTTTGTTTGTTTGTTTGTTTTGTTTTTTTTTTTTTGAGGGTGTGTGTGTATTTTGCTATAGTTAAAATCCAAACAAAATAATTGGAAAAAGGCTTTATGGCAAACAAGTGGCATCCCCCAAACTCTTTTAACTTAAAATACACTCTTTTATTCTTTTTTTTACCACACCAGCTTTTTTGGTCTCCCTAAGATTTTTTTTTTTTTGATAACGTTTTTGATATTCTCAGTGCATTTAATATGCTATCTACAAGCATTTAATATGCTGTCTACAAGCATGTATCTTTATCAGCTGCTCCTTTTTATTTATTCTTAATAAACCTCCCCATTTGTATGACAGACTTTCTGAAATTAAACAGTACTCCCAGGGATATTTTTCTCCCACTTCTGTGCTGCTGCAGGATTGTCAAGTCCACGAGCGCTGAGGTTGCTGTTGCAGCGTAGCTGAGAGCCGGTTAGAGCCAGACCTGTTCATCTGGGATGGAGCCAAGAGTTGATATTGTTGATAAACCACAGGATACTGGGTTTTTTGAAAGCACAGCTTACAGGCCAGTAGCTTTTTGTCTTAGCAGCGGGCCAAGTGGTAAATTCCTCCCACCCACCCGTGAGATGTTTCGGTAGGCTTCTGTGCACACCAGCCCTGCTTTGTCACCTGCTTCACGCAGTGTTTTCTGCCTTGAGGACAGGTATCGCTCTTACACTAGCTGCATGCTGACAATCATAACTATGTGGAGCATATTTCTTGGTAATGGCCACCTCTCACAGTGCCTATTCTACCCAGGCAGGCATTTTCACAGGCATCTTGCAATAGCAAAGATTCGCCTTGGGCCTTTTTGAGAAAAGCAATAACATGAACTCCAAATACCTTAGATCTTTTCTGAGAGGGAGCTGCTATTAAAATCCTCTTTTTTCCATTTTTGCCATTCCTGAAAGTGAAGTCTGCACTGAAACTTCCCTTTAAATGCAACCCTGTCTTTTCAATCGCAGCAACAAAGCTGACAAATTTGGAATCCCCAGGTGCTGCCAGCTTTAGTTCCATATCTGGTAACGATGTAACTATGTAGGTACCCAGCGTCTTCCATGAATTTTCTTCCTGTATCAGTTGCTGAGTCTGGTGGTCTCATCCCTTCTTCCTCTGTCCTGTTCTCCAGCAGCCTGCTGAATTTTGAGATAGAACACCTTGCAACAAAGGTGCTCCTGCGTTTTACCTGCTGCCCCCCTCAAATTGCTGCATCACCAGAAAGACACAGCTTTAAGGTACCAAAGCGTGGTAGGATGATGTGCATCAGCTGAAAGCTCTGTTTGGCTCAGTCTTTCAGGGTTTTTGTTTGTTTTCTGTCAGGAAATTATTTTTTTTCCTCTGCTGTAATAATTAAGAAAAATATGGGAGATACATCTTAAAAAGAAAAGTCACAAACTATTGCACTAAATACGAATCTGGAGGTGCCTAAAAGGTATTGCTAAATGACATTTCCAATGACTGTGTTGGTGATAATAATACAGAATCACAATTTTGGTGTTTAATAGTTAGTGTGGTACCTCCTGTTTTCTATGCCATGTTTTCCTTTTTAACAGTGCCCTGGGAGGTAGTATAAATACTTTTAAGTGGAGTTTGATTTTTAAGAACATAAAAAGCTCAACATCTGTTTTTGGGATCAGTAAATACTTATTTTATTTGCCATTTATCGTAAGTTTTACACGCCTTTCAAGTGCCAGCTGTATTTTGAAGACACTCAACAGTTTTCAAGTGAAATTTTGAATGCTACAAATGGAAAGAGATTATTTTCCTGTGAATAAATTGTGTTAAAGACGGTTCCCTCAGGCTTATTTTTGCAAGGTCAGTGCTGTACGTGTGTGTGTGGATGCTCCTGTGTGCCCAGTCCCCTTCTTTATTAATGCTGTGTAAAGTACACACAGTGTTATCAGATACAGCACTGAGTTTCAGAACAAACTGTGGTGCTTAGTAGAGCAAACAAGGCTGCAAACTTTTGAGCCTAGGTAGGCTGAGCCATACCGCGGGAGGAAACAGCACTGCAGGCTGCATAAAAGCAAAGCTGGGACATGGTTTTTGTGGGTAAGATAAAGAGTAGCATCCTCCCAAGTTTAATTTTTCACGTTATTTAATTTTGCCTGTCTTACTGGGGGCTTTCAGGGGTGTGCTAAAATAAAAGATGTTTATCTAAGGCGATAGAGACAGTGATTGCGATATTTTGCTCACGCTTTGTTTTCTCTTTTTTGTGCAGTAAGAATGAGATGCTGGGGAGCGGGAAGCGTCAGGGTGTCTAAGGGAGACTTAGAAAAGAGTTACCTGATGCTAGCAGGTATGCAATGCGTTCATTTTAGTACGGACAGTTTAGGAGTTCCCCAGCCAAGAGGAAACGCCTGTCTTTGAGGTAAGATCAGGGGAGCCACCCCACAGGTTGTGATTTACACCCTGCAACAGAGCCACAGTTGAACAGTGATGGTAGATCAGCGGTAAATACATTGCCTCTTTCACACTAGGTTTTTGCTGCAGGTGGAAAAAATGAGGAGGAGTGGGAAAAGCTGCTTTCAAATCACAGGGAGAGCCAGGGTCATGGTGTGCATCTCCCAGCCTGGGCAGTCAGCTCTGGCTTTTTAGGTGAGCGCAAACCCTGAATGTGGCACTTCTAGGCCCCGCCATGTCTCGGCTTCCCCCATGCTGCCCCTGTGCCTGTGTATGGCTCCTGCTGAGTTGGCCCCATCCCACCGGCCCCCTGAGGGACCCCTCACTTGGCCTGTCCCCCCCATCCCAGCCCCTGTCTCACACTAAATGCGATGCTGGGATAGCATGTTCCCCCACTGTGGCTTGGGCCAGGTTTTGCCTGAGAGTGGAATTAAAGAAAAGGGAACACTTTTTTTTTGTTTGTTTGTTTTTTTGTTATATTGGGCTGTGAGTGGTTCCAGAGAGGATATATGAAGTCAGTGGGTTGAACGTTCCTTTTAACGCTTCTGCTGAATGAAGACAGGATTAATTTATTTTTTTTAAAGGTATTTAATAAGATATTCTTTTCAAATCAGTACAAAAATTTTAAATACAAAATTATTTGCTTTTGACATATCTCATATATTCTGGGAACATACCAAAGTCACCAGTGCCTGGTAAACTGTCCATCTGTTCCTGCCACCATTCCATAAAATTTCTGAGATAAAGCACCACATTATGTCACTGGAGTCCTTAGTCAACGTTAGACTGCATTAAACTCTGCATTTAAATAATGGTAATGCCAGTTAAATCCAATCTTAGTTCTGCATGAAAAAAAAATCTAGTTCATTTTTGAATCAAAAGCGGTAGCGTTAGCTAAAGACATTGAAGAAGTGATGAGTATTTAACTCTTTCGACTAGCCTAACAGTGTGTGATGTGCAGCACTGTACAGGGAAACACAGCAAAGTACACTGCCCTTGGAAATGAATACTTTTGAGGTGAAATTAGCACCATTGCTGAACAGACAGCTCTTGGAGAAAAGTTGCTTTCCTCGCGTACAGAAAAGATCGAGGCCTGCAGATTCTCCTTGACAATCGGTAATGCATATAAATAAGGATTGGAAATCAGCTTTTATATAAAACAATGTTCTCAGATAAATTTGCGTGGTCAGTATTGCTGGTTAAGTTAGTGGTTGATCTCAAACAACAGGTTAGTTAATTAGCAAACAGAGCTACTTCTGTTTTGCCTAGTCATTGGAGAGTATAACTGATGTAACTTTCGCTGAGTGGCAGAATAGGTGTCTCTTCTGACAAGCCAAACGGGTGCAGGTTCTTAGCATGAGCACAGAAATCCAAGTGAATTTTTTCCACCCTGCTGTATTGCCACGCGTTGGCCAAAATGTCTCAATCGTGTGGCACAAAGCAAATGGGGAGCCCTTCATTTTTGTCTGTGATCTGCCACATCTACTTCAACTGTGCAAATGTAGATGGAGGCTTTTTGAGTGCTGTGGTACTTGGAGGTGAACCCAGGGCCTGCTGGAGGCGGTGGTGGTATTCTGGGTCGAATGGCTGTTGGAGAAGACTCATGTGGAATATCAACACCATCGCTACTCCTTTTCCATCACAAATACATTGTTTAGGAAAAAGCCCATACCTGCAGGAATATTTTCTGTGGGAAATAAAGGTCTCCAGCTAGGAGAACCTTTGTTTGTCAGGCAGACCTGCTGTCAAAAAACAACAAAAAAGCCCACCCAAACAAATAAAAAGCCACTCAGATCTGAGACTGACCTACTCTGGTTTGAGTCACTAGTTTTCATCTCCTGACTATGATCAATGCAACAGGAGCAAGTGACGTACACTGATTTGAACCATAGTACTGAATTACTGTGAATGAAATGAAGCACGGCATCACAGAAATATATAATGTACAGCTAATATGTCCCCCTCGGGTGCAAAACAATTGTTTATGAACCTGATACACATCTTTAGATATGTTCACCACACTTTTTTTTTTTTTTATAACTAGCTGTGCATAATGTTAAACTTTGTATTTATTTAATTTTTTTGTACAAAATGGTCTGAAACAGTCATAAAATGCATCTTTCATGGTATAAAAGTTTGAAGCGGAGAAGAAAGGTTTTGATTTTGTGTGTGTGTGTGTGTCTGATTTTTGTTTTACATGGGATACAATAAATATCCTGAAAAAGACGAATGAACGTACTGCCCAGCATAGAGTCCTGCTGCCTGCTCGGATGGCATTTGAACGTAAACCTTGTCTCCATGCATCAGCGGGACAACGGCGCTGCCCGAAGCCTGGTCCAGGAAGCCCTTCTTGTACTCGTCGTAGGTGTACATCAGCGGCTCGTTGTTCTTGAACAACGCCACCCAGACGCTGGCCCCTTTACAGTGGACGTGGTAGGCGAAGTAGTAGATGCCAGGGATCTCGCAAGTGAAGATCCCCGTCTGGGGGTTGTAGTTCTGCCGGCCGTTGTAGAGAAGCTTGTCGAACTTCACCGGCACCCCGACCCGGGGGAAGGGGGTGAGGAGCTCTGCCGTGAACGCGGGCATCTCATAGACGACACCGCCAGCCTTGCCTTTCTTGCCCTTGTAGCCGTAGGGGGGCTTGACGCCGTCTATCGGCCCCACTTCAGGCAGGTATTGTCCCACGGATGGTGGAGTGGGTGGGATCATGACTGGGGGACCCGGGGGCCCAGGAGGGCCGGGTGGCCCCTGGAGTCCTGGCTGGCCGGGGGGACCGAGCGCCCCAGGCTTCCCTGGGGGTCCCTGCAGCCCTGCAGCACCAGGTTTGCCCATGCCAGGGAAGCCGGGGGGTCCGGGCAGGCCAGGCTCCCCCTTAGCCCCTGGCAGCCCTGGGGGGCCGATGGGACCACTGGGTCCTGCGATGCCTGGAATGCCTGAGGGGCCCTGAAGCCCCTGGGCACCGGGGAGCCCTGGCTCCCCCTTTGGCCCCACCAGCCCTGGGACACCCGGCAGCCCTGGCAAGCCTTTGTGCCCAGCTTCCCCCTTGGGCCCTGTGGGGCCCGGTAGCCCCCGCAGCCCGGGGGCCCCCACTTCCCCAGGGAAGCCTGGCTTCCCTGGAAAACCCTGCAGGCCGGGTTCGCCCTTGGGGCCAACTGGTCCAGGTGGCCCCACGGCGCCACCCTCTCCTTTGGGTCCTGGGAAGCCGGCGGCCCCTGGAGGGCCCATGATACCTGGCAGTCCTGGCTGGCCTGGCTCCCCCGGTGGGCCCCCCATGCCCGGTGGCCCTGCATGCCCCTTCTCCCCCTTCGGCCCCAGGGGTCCGGGCAGACCACCCACCCCACGCTCACCCTTGGGCCCAGGGAAACCTGGCTTCCCAACCCCAGGAAGGCCCGGAGGCCCTGGTAGGCCTGGCAGGCCTTGCTCCCCTTTGCCACCTGGAAAGCCCGGCTGGCCGGGGACACCGTCCTGCCCAGGTTTGCCAACACCGGGCAGGCCAGGAGGGCCCTGCATCCCAGGGGCTCCTGGAGGCCCCTGCAGCCCCAGCTCTCCCGGGGGTCCGGGTTTGCCCAAGGGTCCCTGTGGGCCAGGGAAGCCAACCATGCCCGGCTTGCCGACCCCTGGCAGGCCCACAGGGCCAGGGGGACCCGGCAGCCCAGGTGGACCTTTCAGCCCTGGCAAACCTGGGATCCCAACACCCTTCTCCCCTTTTGGCCCTGGGATACCGGGGGCTCCTGGGGGCCCCTTCATCCCGGGTTCACCCTTCGGTCCTGGCTGTCCCTGCAGCCCTGGAGCACCTGCTTTCCCAATGCCGGGAAGGCCGTGAGGCCCTGGTGGTCCTTGTGGCCCAGGTATGCCCATGGGCCCAACCTCTCCTTTTGGCCCCATCTCCCCTCTTGGCCCTGGGGGCCCCATGACGCCTGGTTTCCCTGGCATCCCTGGCAAGCCTGGCTTCCCAATTCCTGGATATCCTTGCGGGCCTGGTTTTCCTTTTGCTCCTGGCACGCCATGGCCTGGTAATCCTGGTGGCCCCGGTGGCCCTCGTGGTCCAGGCTCGCCGGGGGGACCTTGCTCACCCCTCAGACTGCGTATGGGCATTTCTGTGTCAGGGAGAAAAGAGAAAGGGATGGGGAGAGACAAAAGGCCATTAAAGCCGTATCCTTTGAGAAACGCAGACAGCTGTGAATTGAATGTGTCTGTGTGATGCCTCTCTGTTTTGTGGTGGGTGGGGAGGCAGAGCTGGCCAGCAAGTTACAGGTCGGTGCTTGGAACAAAGCACCTACCCCAACCTTGCATGCATTTCTGTTACCATAAAATCATTGTTTTGCCTCATGTTTGCTTATATTGCCGCCTGGCAAAAAGCCATTTGCGCTTTACTAGTCTTTTCCACCTGTGCAATCTTAAGCAGTGAAATCTGCCTTTTCTCCTATATTGCTGTAGACTAATCTACTCCTCAGAGTTTTTGCAGGACACAATAGCTGCTTGGTGCTCCTGCGCTGTAGGAGTAGTTCTGGCATAAAAATGCTTTTGGTAGAGGGGCTTACGCTAGCAAGACCAATTAAAAAAGATTGTATCAGTAAGACATTTGTACGTAGCTATGACTGAATTTTAACCAAGGCTTTGGTGCCCATTAAGATATTACTGGAAACCTGCAGCCTTACCCAGCACTTCCAAGCTCCCACAGGTTTTTAGCGTAGCCACATCCGGTCAGAGCTCTTCTAAACACGTCACAAAATGTTTTTATTGTCCAAACCCACATTTTTGTGTATGTGACCACTTAGCATTGCAGGTCAGGGTGAGCGAGTTGCTGCATGGGAGTGGTTGCACTGGAGTTTGTTGCTTTTCAAGCTGCAGGCTTTTTGTGTTAAGTGGAAAGTCTGCTTATTGCTGGCTTTAAAGTGCATAAAGAAGTGAGAGGCTTGGTGGAAGGGTAGAGATGAGGTTTCAGGGCAAGAGAATTAACTGTTCTTTGGGAGGCAAGAACCCGCCCTCTTTGTACATGTTGTGTTTTATGCACGTAGAAAACCTCCTTTGTTCATAAGGCGGGTTGGTTCTACTACAGCCAGTCGTGCTTGCTCAGACACTCCAAAAATAGGCCCTGAAATCTTCCATTTCTCTCTGAAGCCAGCGGAGGCTGTGGTTACACAGAACCCTCAAAAAGACAAAGAGTTAACAAGCTTGTCTGAAGTTGCACAGACACTCGCTGTCTCCACAAGGATTTTATGACACTGGGTGTTCCTGGTTGCCCTTTGTATTTTGGACATTTTTTGTTGTTTTCTTAAATATTCTAATACTGTCCAAGCTTCCTTTAATGAATACTGAAAGTGCCTGTACGTGCAGACTCGTGCAGTAATGCCCTGTACCTCTAGTGCCTCAGTTATTCCCATAAATAACTTACAGAAAGAGGACTGCAGAGACAGAAGAGCAATTTTATGTGTTCATCTGTGAACCTCTAAATCAAAAGGTCTGGACAAATCCAGGCAAAACTGTGATATTCCTGTAAACTCAGATCTTGGGGCTCTTATGTCATGTCCAGTTGCTGCAGTGAGAGTTGGAAGCACCTCCAGGCAGGACCCTGGCCCATCTGCCTAGGCCATCAGAGGATTTTCTCCTGGTGGGTGGGATTATGAGGTTTTTCCTACCCTCCAACAAGCACAAACCTGGGGCTAGCCCCAGGTGCTGGAGGGTCATCACAGGTGGGGCTGCTCAGAGGTGGTGCTGCAGCCTGGGGGATGACTGAAGCCTTGCTTGGGTGACCCTGAACTACCCCGCAGCTCATGTGAGCCCATCTCCTCCACCCATGGTCAGGTATCAGCCAGGCCAGCCCTCAGAACACCTGGGTGCTGTGCCCGGCCTGCTCTCTGTCCTCATTTACGCCAAGGCAGACAGTGCTGTGGGCACCATGCAGGGGTGGCCAGGGACACGCCAAACCTACCTTTCTCTTTCTTGGGAGCCATGTCCTTGCCAAGCAGAGGCATCTGTGGGACCTCCTTCATGTATTGAGGCAGATGCGGGTACTCTTTCCCGTACTGCATGTGGGGCATCTCCTTGCCCATGTGCTGCATCGGGATGCCTTCTTTGCCCAGTGGCATGTGAGGTACTTGTTGTCCAAGGGGTTGGTACTGGGGCACCTGGGGTGGCAGCTGCTTGATCCCATAGTAGACACCGCCTTGAGTAGACCTCACCAGCTCTAGGTAAAAGGTGACAGCCACTGCCAGCAACTGCACAGGGAAGAACAGCATGGCCATCACCTGCGAAAAACACAACGAAACCCACAGTTGGCAGAAAATGGTTTTTCCTGTCATATTTTTTCCCACTGGGGAGAACCTGCTCTCATTTTCTGCAGCAAACTGGACCTAAACCTCTGCAAACTGGCTCTGGTTTGTGTGTTACCCTGGAGGACATCCCACAGCAGGCCTCTGCAACCTTGTTTACTGGAGGCTGCTACTCAAATAGTACTATTACGTCAAATGTACTTACACGCGTTCTGTTTCATACTAACTCACACACCTCAGGTGGTGCCCTCTGCAGTTTCTCCATGCAGCAGCCCGCTCCCTTCTGTCCCCAGGCTGCACTTTCACACTTTCTCTCTTGTCAGTGCTGTGACACAAGATCTGGGGAGTTCTTCTGCAAACTCTGGCACAGAGGGAGAGCAGGAAGGGGGCTTCTGCCCAAGGAAGCCAAATTATCAACACGCCTTCTGCCATGCTTTCCACAGCAATGAAAGCTCAGTTTCTGCAGTTTTTATCTGTGCCTAGGGTTGTGCCCTGTGGCTGCAGGGTCCAGGGGGTCTTGCTTTCTACCACAGCTCCTCCCCAGCTCTCGTCCTGAGCTAGGCTCTGATCCTCTCAGCCTTCACCCAGAAGAACAGGGCCACCTAAGGGCTGTCTGGGCCACCAGTGCCTCTGCTCAGGACCAGCCAACCCACACCTTACTCTGGGGATGTGATTTTCTAAAGGTCTTCCCCACTGCAGAAACCGTCCCCTCACCAGGCAGCCCATCCCAGCACCTCGCCAGCCCTGCTAACACAACAGAACAGGGTTGGTTGCTCTTTCTTTTTCTTCCTTCTCAAAATACAAGTTTGGGACTTCTTTTCCCATTTGCTGTTGGCTTTCCTTTCTGCAGTAATGGTGTAACTAGCAGGTGAGCAGCAAATCAGCAACCAGGAACTTCCTAAGTGAGTGCAAATTTGGGGGCAGCCTGAGGCAAGGAGGAGCCTCTGTGTTACAGTTTGAGTATTTTGCAGTTTGTCCCACAACTGAGACCACTAGGTAAATCCCATTATTTTGAAATTGCCAGTCTTGATGCTGTTCCCAACTCCCTGCCTTTTCCCACAGGGCAAAGAGGCCTTGTACCCAACCTAAGCTGCAGGAAAAACTCCCGCCATGTAAACAACCTGCAGAGCTTTCTCAAACCGCTTGTCAGCCCTTGCTGCCAGCAGTTTCTGGGCTCAGCTGAGCCCAGGTGTGAGGAGGCTGGCCTGAGGAGTCAGCAGGACCTTTGTACCTCCTGCTCATGCTCCTGCTCCCGGCCTTTTCCCACAGCTGGGCTTGATGCAGGACAAAAAAAAAAAAAGCCCCTCCATCTGTGGCAAAGTAGCTCAGCACTGAGCCCCTTCCATCTGGCTCCCTCTGTCTTTTGCAGGGTGAAGCTTCTCCCTTTTCCTGCTGGGGCTGGTCCTCACTTATATCCAGCTGCTTGGAGGGTTGTAGCCCTGCCTCCTCTGTGCAGGAAAACGCTGCAGTATGTGGGAGCCCCTCCTTGCTTTGTTTGAGGGGCAGGACGACCCAACCCGAGGGAAAGTGTGAGAGGTGAAGTTGTGGGGAAGAAATGTGTTTGTGGAGGAAGGGGCTCTGCTTGCCTCCTTTAACACTGTGAAGAGGCCAGCGGGCTTCATAAAAGGGCCTCAAAGTCATTGGGAAGGGTGGGACTTTGCAACGCATCTATGAGGGACTTGTGCCCAGTGGGTGTGAGCAGGCTGCAGGGCAGCAGCAAGACTTGCCCAGCTTAGAGAGCAGGTTGGGGCACCACAGGCATTGGGCTTGGCAGTCGTGACTCGTGTTTTCCCCACTTGCCACTGTGCGCCTTGGCTGGAGCAGCGGAAGCATTGGGAACTGCTTTTCTCCCTGCTCTGCCCTGTGGTGAAGGTGATCGATGGGCCGGTAATGTTGGGTGTCATTCAGTTTTTATGTTTTACTCCTGCACAAAGTTCTCTGTTCACTTTGTGTTAGCAAAGCACTTGGAGAACAAGCTCACTGCTCTTTTAAAATGTTTCTCCTTGATTTTGCTCTATGAGATCTAATCTCTCAATGGAAAATAGTGCATCATAGTTACTGAAGCTGTAAGCAGAAGGTTAAATTCAAATCGTGTAGTTAAAACAATCAGTAGGTGGTTAATATTTTCAATGATGTTCCTAAATAGATAAATGAACCACAGAAAAGACGGAACGATGTGTTAACAGCAAGACAAACCATTTAAGAAAATGAAATATTAGTGAATAAACACTAGATGGAGCATATGCTGCACAGCTGAGTTTCTGCAGTCACTTTCTCTCCCAGGAATTTTAAGGTCTTGGATATAACCAGCTGCCATGTGGCAAAGAAAACCAGAGCCAAGACGTACAGGAGTTTGTAAGCGGAGCTAAAGCCCAAGCGCAGCCACTCGTCCTTGTTCAGCAAAGCATTTCACCAAAGCCTTCATCTCCAGTGAGTTTAAAGTGGCTTTTAGCCCATGGCTGGCTGCTTCGCCGTGAGCTAAGGGATTAGGGCCTTAGGACACGGCATTTCCGCTTAAAGTTTAATGGCACTGGGCTGTGAGGACAGCCTGTGCCTGATCAGTCCCTGTGGCTCAGCTGGGATGTGGTAGCTTATTAACCTGCTGTACCTTCATCTGGGCACATGGACCCCAAGTGACCTGGGTTGTTGGGTTTTTTTGGGGGTGGGGTTGCAGGATTTATCCCCACACTTGTCTCTGTTGGCCTGTCCTGTTCTGTACCATCACCAGTAACTGGCTGCACCTTTGGCTCCTTGTAGCTGGGTAGGGAAATGCCTGCCTCAGTTTACAAGTACAATCCCAGCTACTGGAAAATTTGCAGCTTCCTGTGCATTTCTCCCAAATGAAAAGCATTGCCTGTGCAAAGACAGAAATGCAGTGAAACCTCTTTAAAAAAATATTAGAAGCTATTGGATGATTTAGGGCTGTTGTTGAAACGTGGAAGTACGAAGGGCAGGGTGGATTTTGAAGAATGAAGTTATTAAATTAGCTTCTTGGCTACTTTGTTGTTCTGGTGGCCAGTTTTGGGGGGTTTGTTTTTTTAAACAGATAACTTCAGTGGAATAAGTGAAGAGGGAAATAGGTAAAATTCCTTTGGATGTGATTTTTCTCTTTGTTTTTATTACAAAACGTGGGCTTTGTGTGTGAGAGGGAGCTATTGGAACTAATTGAAAAAAATTTCCTACGGGGAGACTCGAGCCTGCCTGCAGCTGAGGGTGAACTCAACCTCCCGCTGCTTGTGCCGAGCTCCCTCTGCCCAACCAAGCGTCACGCAACCCACCTGTGGTTTAGCAGGCGGGACCATGCAGCACATGAGATGTTTTTGTGTGTGCGCATGGAAATTTTAGAGGGAGATCAGGCAAGGCTTCTAGAGATAGGAAGGCTCCAGAAAATGAGGTGATCTCACTACATCTGTGTTTCCTTTAGTGTTTCTTGATTCATCATAACCAAAACAGTGTGGCCTGGAAATGACAAATTGCTTCTCGTCTATTGATTTTGGCTGGTGCTGGTGCCTGTGACTAGCTGAGGTGGAAGGTGGGGGTTTTTACTGAACAACCTTGGGCTAGATGGGACTTGGCTGACATCTTTGTGGGAGAAGGTCAAAGCCTCCCAAGTGACTTCACGTGAGCTGTCTGGTCTTGGGATCTGCTGCAGGTCCCTGGGAAGCGGCCCGCGTTCGGCACCAGCCGTATGGCTTGTCTCTCCCGCTGCTCCCCAAGGAATGAGGGATCAGACAAAATTAACCTTGATGAGGAATGTGGTAGAGTCGTGTGTGTGAGTGCTACTGATCACTGGCAGCGGGTCCAGCTGGATTATTGGTATCAGATACTGTCACTATAAGGCAAGCCTGCCCTGAAGGGATGCCTGGGATAGTCTTTAGTGTTTCAGCTCATTGCCTGCCTCGTCCTGCTTAGCTTTTCTAAAAAAAATATTTGCTTGCCAAGAGAGAGAAGTTGAAGGTCTTTTTTTCTGCCCCACAGTTTGTTTCTGAATGCCTGGGTGCACAGCTCTCACTGAAGACCTTCTTAGGAAACCACTAGCATCTTTAAATGCCTAACAGCTACTGAAAATCTTGCTCTTGTTTTTTTTTTTTAAAAGAAGTGTATAGATCCTAAACATTGGACAAGTCCTCCAGAGCTTACGAGCAGCAAAAAGAGATGTTCCCAATGGTGACAGGACTTAAGGAAAATACCAGAGGGAGGGGGAGAGAAATCTCTGCTGAAATGTAAGACTTCCTACATCCTCCACCCAATTTAGGGATCATCTCCAAACGCATTACTGTAATGTGATCTGACATGCTTTCAAAGGTGTCCATCAGCAGAGCAATAAACTGGTTTTGTAATGGGGTTTTCTTGTGTTTCTGTCAGAAAGCAACAGGAACGTGTCTGCACGTGGCAGGTAAATCAGTACACGCCTGCCACTTCTAAAGAGAAGCCAAAAGCTTGGAGAATGCAAAGTTTTACCTTGACTGCTTGAATGTCTGAGGGGAGATGGAGGAGAAGCTACTGTGCTCTCATAGGGTGTGATGTCATTTTGCACCAGTCAGTGAGATTAAGACACAGTAAATGTTTTGCTTTACTTAGGGTGGGGTGAAGGAATGCTATTCTAAACCACAGTGTTAAGCTGCTTGTGTGTGAACACGTGTGGTTGCTCTGTGGGTGAGAGAGAGTCCCTGAAAAAGCACATTTTTATGGGCAAAGCTCAAGTGAGAACATTTCTCAATAATCTCTTTGGTAGAGCTGTTCTCCTGAGAAAACTAGAAAGGACCTTCCTCCGGCTATTTGTGTTTGTCAGTAGAAACTGAAGACAAAACAAAATGTACCAGCAGTCATAATTCTTATACTGGTGTGAAGAAATAATGACTGGGTTAGCCTAATTGTGTAAAGAATGTATGGAAAGAGTGATGCCCGTCCACGTAGGACTTGAAATCATAGGTGGCCTTACAAAGGGTGGAAGCCAGACCTTGATTTATTGGTTCTTACAGGGAAGTGAGGGCTCTGCAACCAATTGTGGGGCCAACTGAAATTTACCCATGTCTCAGAACCTGCAAGATGCTTGCCCAGAAACGAGCCCTGTGGGCTTAATTTATCACACATTGTTTTTGAACTGCTGTATTTCCCAAAGAGGCATAAGGCATGAATGGGTCTTGATGACCTGAACTCTTTTGCTCTGGGGTCTCTTCCGTGGAGGCTGCCTAAACTTGCAGGGACCTGCTCCCCACTGCACTGAGGGGAAAACTTGTTAGCGCTCAGGGTTCCACATGGAAAATGACTGCTGCAAAACTTGCAAAATAAAACCCTAGTGACTCTGGAGGTTTTGTGCCCAGAAGAGGTCTGCTAAAAATATTTGATGCTATAAACCTAAATTCTCTGGGATTTTTTTGACTCCAAGGTCAAAAGTGGTTAGGAATATGGCTATTTTTGGAGTAATCTTGATAACTGGTTGTATTACCAAGTATCTAGAATGGTGTGTCCAAGGATGGCTGTGCACTTGAAGACTGTGAGGTCCAGTCCCGCAGGAGTATTATAAACCTCACTAAAGTCTCTCTTTGTCATATAAGGACACACAGGGACAGCTTAATGCAATGGAAATGGCAAATGAGGTGTTTCTGTGTGCAAGGAGTAACACCACTGTTGCAGAGAGCGGGTGGGTTAGATGCACAGTACCCCTCCGTGGGGAGTTCCCTGGCCGTCCTCCGGCTCATGGCCAGAGGTACATGGCTGCTCATGTGGAGTCAAAGAAGGGCTTGTAAGAGAAAGCTACAAAATCTTCTCAATTTCATGTTTGTTTTTTTTTTCTTTTTTTCTTTCTTTCTGTTTTCATTTTCAGTGCTACTTTGGTAGCAAATAACCTATAATTTTCATGTTTTTTACATTATGGCTCCCTTAAACTGCTGGGTTATGCCTGCAAACCTGTGCGCACCCCCACCCTTATACATATTTTTGCCAAGGTCTCTACCACCCGCAAAGCATTAATCAGTGAGCATATAATTTCTTTTGGGCATTTGTAAACTATTTCTGTTAGCCAGCTACCTTTCTCCTAAGAAACTTTAGCATAAAATGAGAAGAGCGGCTATCAAGACCTTAGTTCCTGCTGTTGCTCAGCTACCAGTGATTAGTTGGGGTGACTTCAAGCAGGGTATGTCTTTAAATGTGAAAAGTCAAGCAAATGTTGGTTGCCATTCTCAGTGGCAGTGCCGTGATGTGTAGGTGACTTGAGCCTTGATCCTCTCAGCATGTTGTTGTCCACAGTTTACAAAGATGCTATTTCAAAACTTAATCTCAGCTAAAATTAATCTCTGGATCATTAAACTCCTTTGAGGACTAGCTTGTCAATCAGTGAGTTAAGGAGTCAAATCAGTGAGTCAAACTTTCTGAAGGGACCAGAGGATACCCTGTCCTGCATGGAGACCGAATTTTAGTGGGAGCTCATATTTTCAGGGGCAGGAAAAACCAACAACCTTCTGCTTGCCAAATAATTTTGTATTTGCTCAGGGCTTAGGGTGCCATTTAATACACTCATTACCTCTTGAATATAAAGCACTCTTCTGCCTTTCTGTGCCAAACAAGGTTTTATGTCATTTGGACAGATGTTTTTGAATTTGCAATTAAACTAATTAAACGCAGTTTGGGGGGGGCGGGGGGTTCTTTTTGAAAGTTCAGTCATACTCTACATAAAAACAGGGATGAAGGCAACCAAGTGCAACTTGGCACCAATATCCTCTGAAAGCTAACCAGTTTCACAACGCAAATTAAGACTAGCTGCCCTGATTTAATCTTATTTTCAGCAGCCAAGAGCAGTAGGACGGTATGGGAGGACGCAGCCCCTGCATGAGGGCTCAGCCATGCTGTTCACAGGAGATGGTTGTTCCATGCCTGACTGCAGCCCAAGCAGGTTTGGGGTCCCCCATCATTTTACTTTTAATGGTGCCTACAGCTTCATTGAAGTCGATACCTGTTTCTAGACCAGGCAAAGAGTTTACCTCGCTACAGGGTCTATAAGGCCCTGTTTATTCAGCAGGGAGGAAAGCAGGGTTTATGGTAAACGTAATCCTGCCTCTGAAACTCTCCCACAGAGATCAGGTTTATTATTTCCTTCCCTCCCCCTTTCACTGTCCCCTCCAAGGAAACAAAGCAGTGTTGAGTGTCTGTGTTCAGTTTAGATTACCAAGAAACAGCTATTGTTCAGTACGTTAAAAATAAATTAAATCATATTTTGCTCAAGGTCTTACAACTGTGTCTGATTATCATGTGGTATTTACTAAATCTAAGAGTCATAACAAGGATTGCTATAATACACAATTTAAAATGCACACATGCATAAACCTGCTGCTAACGGGGAATATTCAACATGTGGCGGGTGCCTATTTCTGGTGGTTTTTTCAATTCAAAATGGTGCCTACAGTTGTTTTCTTAGAGAAGTGCAAAAACAAACAGCTTCATCTTAAAAACTGATAATCATCCATAAGCTGTCTTTTACTTCAGTGGTAATTATGTGATTTTTTTCTTGCTATGCCTGGGGAGATCTCCATTTATCCATTTGTAAATCCATGTCCAAAGACAAAGCAACTGCTTCTGCTCCCACCTTTTTGCAAATATGTTTATGTGTGTGCTGGGTCTGCATGGTCACCCAGCTCTCTGTATGAAAACAGCACCCTTGGACCTTCTCTTGTTTTTCACTTCCCAATAGTGTATGTTTGCATGTGTGTCTGTATATTGGAAAATAGTTGTCTAATAGTTGTCTATGTCTATGTCTAATAGGTGTTTATGTATGCGCATATGTAAAAATGTGCATCCTGGGACTGGAAGTAGCTGTGATGAGGAGAAATTAGGCCGTGCAGACATAATTATGCTCCCTTTAGTCTTCTCTCCATGGCCCAGTCTGCTGCTAGCCTACCTACGTGGGCCTGGGTAGGCATCTCCATCTCTCTCTGCAGATCTGGGCGTGATTAGATGGGCACTTTCACAACCTCTAACTCCCCGGCACAGGGCTCTGCCGACTCAACACAAACACCAAGTTCACGATTTACGACGGCATTCAGATGCCTTGGCGCTACTAATTGATTTCCAGGGGAGCCAGTCTCCTACGTGTCTTTGAGGATCTGGCCCAGAAGCTGATTGCTGGAAAATGCCCGAAAGCTACTTGCAGCCAGACGGCGGGGAGCCGTGAGGAGGAGCAGCAAGCTGGGCATCGCTGGCCGGGTGACCACAGTCCCCAGGGACGCAGCTCTCTTGTGTGGTGGCATGTACTCGTTTGCACGAAGCGGTGTCTGACCTCGGGATGGGAAGGAAGGACCGACGTGGGGGAATGTTTGCAGAGAAGCATGCGACTTTAATTATGGGATTAGAATTAATTATAGGTAGGATTTAGCAAATACCTGCCTTTGAATACATTTTCCTGTTCTCTGCCATATGGCATGCGCTTGAATCCTCTGCCTAATGCGCTCTTCTGGGCAGTTTGCCTACAGTCTTGGTGGCAGGCGGCTTTGATGGAGACACTCAAGCGACTGCCACTGGCTGCCCATTCAGCCATCGGCTGCGCCAGGCACAGAAACCTGGGCCCAATAACGTGGAACACACAAAATGATCAAAGCCTTGAGCTGCCTCCCCGCTTATCGGCACGTAATCGCCCTCCTGGCGTGGAGCCCAGGGCTGGCGGCCGATGCATCCGAGCACAGACTGTTTCTTCCACATGGGAAATGACCCAAAGGTCCCTCCTCTGAAGTGGTGGTGCTACCAGCACTTGCAGAAGAAGCTCCCCGTGGGGCACAGGCACTGACACTGTCCAAGGAATTTGCCTTATCAGATGTAATGGGTTTGCTGTGCGTAGCCCACTGGCAACGAGGCTGGTTTTAATGGAAGTGCTTTTATAGGCAACTGACTGTCTCCTGGGGGTATTGTGAGTTTGGGGATTGTTTTGGTGAAATTGCGTCGTGTCTACTGTGCACCTCTACGCCAAAATAAACGTGAAGGCAAACAACTACAGACGTGCTTCAGACTGCAGCGTTTGATCCAGTAAGGCTGAACCTCGAGGTGTTGATATTTGAACTATGGTGATTACTGATTGCAAAACAGTGTGGACAGGGAAGCTACGGGCTTTCTTTGGGAGCCTCCCTCCTCAGCTGTCACTCATCACTCTCTTGGCCTTACTCTGCCCTGAGATAGGTTGTGCTGGCTGCGTGCAGCAGAAGCCTCCCAAATTTTCACGGTACAATTGTCTGCATGTTATTACGGTACAATGGTTTGCAAAGTGTATCACAGCATTTCACTATTTTAATTCAAAGCAGCGCCTCTAGCAGCACTGCTATGAGTTATACTCACTGGTAAAAGTGTAAAATGTTCCCATTTCACTACCTCTTGGGTTCAGCCAGCTTTGTGAACAAGCCACACGCTAGCAACTTGCTCTTAGTGACAAATGAATACTTGGCAGAGTTTAGCGTTGAGCTTCTTCATCAGTGAAATGCTCCATCTTATCAGATGTATGGGAGTAGACAAAAGCGAGGGAAGAAGACTGCCTCTTTCTGTGGCAATTAAAAAATCAAATGTATCCTGAATCTTCACTCAAATAAGACTGCCATTTGGCATTCTCATTCTGAAGGATACCTACCAGTTTTACTGCTCAGAGAGCTCTTATTTCCTCATTTGATTAATTGAGGTATTGTATTAAAAGCTGAAAAAGTAAAATACGTTCTTTGTGAAGGTGTATCGAGTCCTAAAGAGCCACAAAAGGTCAACTCAGGCTATATATATTTTATTCTAATACAGCCTTGGTTTAGGCTTTTCTTGTGTCTCTCAGAAGACTGCTGAGGGGAAGAGCATTGTGTCAATTAATAGATCTCGATACCTTTAAGAAAGCTTAGATGTGAATGCAAGAATTCCATTCATTAACATCCATGAGACACAAGTAGGTGCTAGAGTACGTATTTTTCTTAAACACTTCCCAAGAAGTGGCAGCAGAAAGGAAAATCCTGATTATAAAAGTGCTGTCGGTTATGACGACTGATTGCTACAGATGTCACGGGGAAGATAATCTGTCTTCTTATTAGATTAAACATTATGTAAAGCAGTGCAGATGTCTGCAGATGTAGCATCTGTGTAGGCTTGACTTGTCAGACTAGCTAAGCTATGCTTGATGCCAAACCTGAGGAGACTGGGGGAAAGCAGCCAGAAACTGCTCTTGCATTTTGCAGCATCCTGAGTCTGTAGCAAGTGACAGTTCAGTCCCTGGTGCTGCTTGAAGTCCGACCTGCCTCGCGTGACCTGTGGATCATCTGCATGCACCCTGCAGTTGTGTGATGTCCTGCCACACCATGGCCACTGTCACTGCATCTTCCTTTTTGGGAGTAAAAAGGCTAAACCATGGGCTGGGTGGACACAGCCCACTGCAGCTTTGAGAAAGGCAGGTGTCTGTTACTGCCAAGGTCTGGCTGGTGCTCTGCAGTGGGACATTTTGGGAGGTGAAAGGTCCTGGAGCCTCTTGGGTGCCTGAGGCAGGCAGGAGGGCTTACCCTTTGGAAAGGAGTAAGTTTTAGCCTATTTATTATCAGTGATGAAACAGGGACTTCTCTGAGGTTTAGTCCTGTATTCCCCTCCCCTTCCTTCCTTCTTTTAGCACTGTACTGTGTACTGATTACATTTAAGTGGTTTACAGTGTTCTAGATGCGAGCCATTAACCCGTAACAAGGTGTCAGGATAATGAAATCTCATTAAGAAAAAGAGTCTAATTCTGGGTGCACTGATTATTTGGTTGAAGTTTTTTGGTTACAGATAAACTGTATTTCATGTTCCCCTTTGTAGGGATCATGCTTTAGCCATGCAACCCGGACGGTTTTTACTTTACCAGTCCTGGGAGCTGCTGAACTATAAAGCAAGAAATCTGGGGGAGACTGAAGTACTTGGCCTGATCTTAATTTAAGACAATTTATTGTTCTCTGTGACTCCTGTTGCAATCTTGTGGCCTTACACGTTGCCTTCTTGCCATGAATGTGCTCGATTGCCTCTTTCTGAAACTGGCACATCATAGCATTTCTGTTCCTTTTCTCACTTTGATGGCATACAAAATGTGTTATCTTGGCTCCTGCCCTTGTGATTTATTTTTTTTTCTTAAATAAAAGCAAAAGGCTTTGGACGCTCTATTTTGGAGATGAATTGTAACCACTTAACAATATTTCTCTTCACTGCTGTGATGAGGCTGGCAAGAGAAAGAGCAGCTTCTCTCTTCCTTATTTTTATTTGCTGTGGTCTAACTTTGCAGCTCCTTGGAACCCTGAAGTTTCAGTCCATGGAAGATAAGAAAACAATAACAAACGTCTGTAAAACGTGTTTCTTGAAAAAACCTCCTGCCTCTTGGACAATTTTTATTGGAATATTTATTTGCCATTAAATAGATTCCTGCCCTTTGCATACTTTTCCTACCTTTGCTCAAACAATGGAAAATTTATCTTGCCTTAGAAGGTTGAACATACCAGACTAGTCCACCCAGAGAGAAATCGGGAGGATGTTTTAAAATTATTTAGCCGCAGTTACGTTCCTATTTTATTGTAAAATATTGCAGATATTGTCATATTTGGTTAGGAGGTGCTGATGCTAGTTGTGTCCTGATGCTGTTCCATGCACAAAAATCAAGCAGATATTATCCCGTGATCGTATAATGGGTATATGGGTAAATTTTATTTTTTATGCTACTTTTCTTGATAAAGACTAAGATGACAACAACCACAACTAAACAGTCATTTGGGGTAAAATGGTTTCAAAACTGGGATTTTAATTTTTATAAAAGACCCTTTGTTCTCTGGGTTGTATCGATGACTGGACATGAAGCTGGAAGTTGCCAGATGATTGATGGTGGGTCCACTAACGTACATCTCTTCATAATCTGGCACTTGGGTGCAATGACCACCCAAACCTCTAGTGTACTCCTCTAAATTGCCACCTTGACTGAACTGCTCACGTACATCTCTGTGTCATGCTAGATACATCTACCCATAAAGACCTTCCGCCTTTTGCTCCTGTGCAGCAGTTAAGAAAGCTTCTTCAAGTTTACTTCAACACATTACCACTTGACTAGTCAATGGGCAGAGAGACAAAGATTGAAATCATTGTTACTCATTAACAACTGTTACATGTACAAGCCAGCACAGATGCAGCTCTCTTCCCATCCCACAAGCACAGAAATAAGGGTAGCGTGACACCACAACATTCAACTGAGTTGTGAAATACTCCCTGTAGGTTTGATTCAGTGAATACTTACATGAAATGTTTGCCATGTCTTTCAAAAGCATCGTAAAGAAAAAGAGTACTTCTGAAACACACATACGCACACTTATTCTGGATCCGTGACAATATATAGTCATCTAAGCTCCAAAGATGCCATGAGGGAGAATTGATTTCCTATATGCAATCCAATGTACTAGGGTTTAAAGGACTTGAAGTTATGCTGTCACCTCGGAATAACCCGACCAAGGCCAAAGGAAAGCAAAGCCAAGTACCGAAGAGCAAATACTATTGCTTGCTCACTTAAGTATCTCAACTCTACTCCAAGAGAAACAATATGAAATGTTGAGCACAGCTCTTTGGACCCATGACCGCTGGTAACTGTGGGACTAGCAAATATACAGGCTCTAGAGCTGGTCAGTGCTCTCGTCTCCTGTCTTAAGCATTACAAAACGTCTGCAGCAGGAGCTGGCGCTAGCATTTCATCAGTACTGCAGCCAGGATGAAGGACACTGCCAGGGGAGAACAGGCTGACAAACCTGTTGCTACCCAGCTGCTGACACTGGATCAAAGGAGGAGACCATCCTCCCTTCAGCTGCCTGCAGTGCTATGAGGCAGAGGTGGGTGTGGAAGCACATGAGGGAATAGGATTGGAGGGGGAAATTAAAGCTCTTTGGTGCATAACAGAAATCCAGGTCTCTGATCAGAAACTGATCTACTGTCACCTGAGCTGGCAGGCCACTAAAGTCCTCCTCAAGGGCTGCTTGGTCCCAGTGCACAAACCTTCCTTAGTGCATGGCGTGCGCCTCAGGCTCCCTTTGCCTGCTGACACCTCCCAAGCTTTCAGACAAACACTCTCGTGGCCTTCCTCCTTCCCTGGCCTCCTTGGGTCTGCTGTGACCTGTGCCAGCTCTCACCCACCTCCTGGGAGATGATGCCTGTAGCCTGCTCACTGGGGCATGCCTAGGAGCTAGGAAACATGCACTTTAGCTCCTTTGCTGAAGGAAGGAATTAGACCCCTCTCCTACAGCTGGAGTAAGATGGTGCTCGAGCTGCTGATGGCTTCTCAGAGTTTGAAAGAAAAATCTGGCGCCTCCCTTCGAAAGTGGATTGTGGGCTATAAGCTGAGAGTGGCAGGACTTGCACATGTGTACTTCCTTCACCAGAAGGCTCTTAAACCCAGGAGAGAGCTAGGATTTAGGATGAACTGCAATCTTCAGCTTTTCCTATTTGGCTGGCTTAGGCAGCTCCCCAAACAGTGGCTTTTGTGAATCCCCCTCTGAGGCACTTAACTCCCCCTACGCACATGCACAGAGTCCAGGCATCTAATTCAGGCATGTGGACTCCATTATGGGGCCAGATGCAAGCCTCCCCTCATGGATTAGGATATGAAAGGTTCTATATCCCATATTGTCAATCAACTGAGGTCTCCATTTTCCCTGCCCAGTCCTCCTTTTATGTTTCAAAATCTGGATTATTTTTTTTTTAAGCAGATAGGTATTTTTAACAATTCTTTTATCTACGCCAAAGAGTAGTTAAGGCATGTGCTAGCTATTCCCAAGATGACACAGCTAAGACAACAAGGACTAACTTCACAGAATCTGGTGTTAGAAAAATCAATGTACTTAAATGACATCATATTCTTCCCCGCAAACTTTCTCCACCAGATTCTTGCTGCTGAACACCAGCACCAAAGCTTCATGGCTACCTAGAGGCTATGGCTTAACCGAATAGAAAAGAAATCCATTAGGCGGATATTTCTCTAGCAAGACAAAAAGGAGTCTTGTTTCTCCAAGCAGCAGAATGGCCATCAGCAATGCTTACAATCAGCACTCCCAAGTCCTTCTCCTCAGGGCTGCTCTCCAGCCATTCTCTGCCCAGCCTGTATTTATGCTTAGGATTGCCACATCCCAGGTGCAGGACTCTGCACTTGGCTTGCTTGAACTTCATGCCATTTGCAATGATTTCCTTTTGTCTGTTTTGTTTGACTGTGAGATGGGGCACCTACATTAATTCTAAATTATTTTTTAGTTAGGCCAAGAAACCCGCTCAGATTTTCAGATGTTAGTGGAAATTGTGTATTCTTAATAGAAATACCTTTGTAGAAGGCTTGTTGGACCATGCTAAGGAAAGAGAGAATCTGGAATACATAATTATAGCCCACAGGCTCAAGGGTTTCTTTAAGGTCTGAGCTGTATTCCCTGAAAATTGTTGCAAAATTCCCATTCTCCCTAAATGAAATAACAAGGCTGATTAGATCTTGCAAGAATGAGTCCTTTAAAGGACAGTGCTTGCAAGTTGTGCTAGTAAATGTTTCCAAAGATGTGTTTGCAGCTTTGCACACTCTGAAAACCTTTGAGGAATACTTTGGCAAGTGCCAGTACCGGGCACAGTGTGCGATTCAGGCTATGTTTAGTGTGAGAACACTTTACTGCTAAAGGAATACTAAATGGCAAAGTGCTTCTAGGTGAGAAGCAGCAGTACCAGCAAATCTGAGCAATGTACTGAGATAGTAAGCCCTGCCCACACATGCACACATAAGCATATGCACATAAATGAAACAATCAGTAAGAAATAAAACAAATAAATCAAAATGTCCCCAGTAAGCTTTGTTGGTATTACAGCATATACACGAATATCTTGTGGTGGCGTTAACTGTTCCATGCTGCTGGCTGATAGGACCCCAGAGCACAGCAGCTTCATGGCAGGCAAAGGAAGAAGCTCCTGGAGGAAAACTGAGTGATGAACAGGGGAAAACGTGAAGGAATGAACTGAGATGCCAGAGATTTAGCAGCTCTCTGCTTGGAATAGAGGGGCAATCCAATTTCTTCCATCTTCATTGATTTAACCTTAGTAATAAATCACCAATGATTGTCCTGGATAAAAATCTAAGAGTTTTTATAATCTGTGGGACTGTACGACATCCATGTTTGATCTTTTGTTAGATACTATTTTCATTGCAGGTTTTTGAAAGTAATGTTTCAGAGAAGGAAAGTAAGGCAAATTTATGGAGAGTTTTCATCTCTTCTTCTAAGACGTAGTGGGATAAAATGTACAAACTGCTGCCACGTGGCAATGCTGTTGCTTTTAAGTGCATATTTGGATGGATTAGTATGGAATAGTATCTATAGAAAAAAAAATGATCACCCTCCTCTTTTTCTTCTTTTCAACCTAACAGGCAGCACTGGTAATCAAAATCACTAAGAAATTAAAAAAGAAAAAAACCCTCAGTATCTTTCATGTTTTGGCAGTTTTGTTTCTTTTGCCTGTTTAGGTTCTAGACTGGATTATCTCCTAATGTGTGTACAAGCTTCATAAATCACCTATGAGAACTGCTGTTAAATTCTACTCATGCCTTTCTTCTTCCTGAGTTCCTCCTTCTTTTATCTCTCTTCTCTTTATGACTGATAACTATACCTTGTTTTATCCTTTCTTGTACTTATATTTATTCCCCAAATGATGCAGAGTCTCTCAACAGCACGACATTGAAAATTATTTACTTTTCTTTTTTTTTTTTTTATACTGCAATAATGCTTACATACCCCTATGTCTTCTTCTGGGCTAAATGTGACACCCGAAATGAACTTGACTTCAAAGAACTAAGCCAGGACAAATCATCCAGAGGAAGGGGACAGATTTTGTGTTTTCCTCCTCTTGCAGTCATGGATATATTGTGAGCATACACCATTGGTGTGGCATTCATAATATAGTGATAATTGTTATGGAAGAGAAGAGAAACCTACTTATTTTTCCTTTGGAAATGCAAAATTATTAACACAGTTTTGTTGAAGAATTTTCCTGGCTAGTTCTCCCTTGGCTGCCTCAGGCTAAAAATGACTGACGAAGTTTAGTATTTTATGAACCCTCCTGACTATGAAAGTCTAGTAATTCTCTTTGGGAGGATCTATGACACAGACAAAATGCAGAAACCTGAACAGACATGAAGGGAAACTGTATGTGGTTGTGACTGTAACCTTGAGAAGCTTGTGTCCCACCAGTTCTGTGTGTTAATTACGCTGGTAAATATCTATTTTTGAAAGCAAACTAAATTACTATTTCCTACAGTTCAGTAATTCAGGCTTCCACAATTGTAAAGAAATACTCTACGTGATCTTGAACGGATTTTTTTCAAGTGACTCAATTCATTACTTCCATGTGACAATTAGCAACATTAGAAGCTTGTGAAATTCAACAGTCAGCGAACTGGCCACTTGTGCAGACAGGCAATTTGACTTACATAGATAACCCCATTTATTTTTAATGAGAATTATGACCTGTATAAAGTTCGCTAGTTGTTAAATAATTTTAAATGGATCTCAACATATATATACCCAGACAGTCATCTGTGCAGTAGACTATGGCCTGTTTTTCTTAATCAAGCAAAACTACAATGAGAATTTTGCTCAATTAAGAACTGAAGAATTTGGCTGAGTTTTATTCAGTTCTTGGCAATAGGAAAAACTGGTCTTTCCAACATTAAGTGCCAGTGCAAAATATTTTGGCAAGAAACAAATGTCAGTTTAGATGTATGAAATTCCCTTTTTCAGGCAGTAAAATTAGAATCGCTCTGGTTTGTATTAGCTTAAAAATGCCCAAACCCTGGCCTACTATTGTGTAGCTTAGTAAACAGGTATCCACTACTGGCCCAGATTTGGTCCTCAGTTACAGTAGTATTTAGGCTGCAGTGGAGGTAATTCCTATTTATAAACAGAATAATTAATGTCTCCATCTCTGGAGATACTCAAAACCTGGCTGGATGTGTTCCTGTCCCGCTTTCTCTAGGTGAACCTGCTTTGGCAGAGGGTTGGACTATATAATATCTGAATGTTCCTTCCAACCCCTACCATTGTATGATTCTGTGATATCACTGAGTCCTAGCTTTTCTATGTGCTCTATTTATTAATATTGGTATTATTCTGCTGTAGAAATTATCACGGGGGTTAAATGTATCGGGTTTGAAGCAGATAGCAGTGGCTGTTGTTGAGTCCATTTTATTGCATCTTGTCTTGCTAATGATGACATTTAATGGGATGTCACAGCTTTACCTGCCTAGCCCGTCTGAGCTAAAAGGAAAATTTCCAAAGAGTTGGAAGATAAGTGGGAGCATTGTTTTCCTTTAATTTTTTGTTTGTTTGTTTGTTTTTTAAGGAAATGCTTTTCTGTGAATTTTTTTTTTGTCTATTTAACATTATCCCAACTTCTTCTTGGGAACCAGGCTGGAGATGTTATGAGAACAGCCATTATTTCATATATCTGATACCTATGTTTTTGTTTTTTTTACACTGGCAACACACATCCCACTTAATTAGATGAAAGCAGACATTGGATGTCTCTGTTGATGTACAGTCCTACAGTAGGAGAACTCATAAAGTAAACTTATCTATTAAATTAAAAATACATACTTATGTTCAGACTTGACTATTGTTTTACAAGGAACACCCAAGGAAACATGCATGTGGATCCTATTTCCTTCAGAATTTTGCTTTAAACACTCATGAAATCAACATATTATACTTCAAAGATTTCTTAGTTTAGCTAGAAGTAGGGTTGTAAATGTTCTCCTTATATCCTTCACCATGGCTTAGTGGATGCTATCAGCCAACCCACTTCATACCTGTGGAAAAGACTACTTCTCTTTGGCCTGCTAGGGAGCTCTGTAAGCCAAGTGTCAGCATCACAATCAGGTCTATAAATCTTCTAGATTATTTGTGTGCTGGAGTTTCTCTCGCCATTGTGATGAAGAAATAATTGAGTTGCAGAACTCCACCAGTACATATGAAGCTCATTGAATTTTATTCTCTAACAAAAGTATTATTTTGTACATGGAAAAAAAAAAGTATAAATGTAAGCAGATACATATGTTTTTGATATTTGAACCCATTTAATTATATCATCAGTTTTGCCAAATAACATGACATGGACAAGTTAGATGTTAGACTTTTTATAATTTAACCAAAGTGATCACGTATACTGTGTGTTGGCTACACAGACTATTATGTTTGATCTTTGTCCAACCACATAAAATTGGTACAAAAAAAAAAAAAAAAGGCGTGGGAGGAGCCAGGGCTTCCAAATGTGTTAAACTCATTACAAAGACACTTTAAACTTACTCATCGTTCAGTCTTGTTTACTCTTGGTGATGATGCTTCACTGACTAAAAGTAATAATCCAAAATTGATTTTGAAAAGAAATCCGGTGGTGCTATCTTTTTTCCCTTTTAAATATAATATAAATGATTCTCAAGAAAAACAAAATTTGAAGGTTACCACATTTTAAAACACACATCTATGGCCTTGCTCAGCTCTGTGCTGCCAAAGCACGTGTGTTAGAAATGAGCTGAGGTGGCAGTGTCCAGATCCAGAAAAGCCAGTATTTTTTACTGCAGATATAACACAGACTCCCACAGCTGCTATCTCTGAATGTGGGGCTGATGCTTTGAATCATGATGGTGAAACAGGCACATGCTGAATGTTTACTGTTCTCATAAGATATTCTTTCTTTCCTACAGTGCTGGAGTGCAGTGGGTTAGAAAGGGATAATGGTGAAATAGTGTTCTTGCCTCCTGTGAGGACATGCTGCCCCTAGAGAACTAGGGAAATATCTGGCTCTCATTTCTTCCCAGTGGATTCCTAAGGCTACACTAAGACATGCCAGTATCTCTGAAAAAGACCAAAGACAGATTATAAACTCTCTGGTATTGATGAGTTAAACAATGGATTGGCACCTGGCTCTGCAAAAAAACTCCTATATTGGACTTGAATCCTGCCTGCTTACTCACATCACGGGACTACATAACGTATGGCAGAATTCTGGCATAAGTCCTGATCTGGTGTGTCTGGATACCACCATTCAAGCAGCAGACTCAAGTTTTAAAAGAACTAGAGATTTTTAAGTATGTACATAAGACTATTCAAAACTACGATCTTGGGCCAGTTACTTACAGCACCTTTTTGTTCCTATGGAAAAGGCTAGCCTGATCTACCAGCCCCTATTTCCTCTCCACATCTGTATATATTGCTTGCTATCACCCCCTGAACTCCTACTTTTTGGCATGTTCTAACCCCTGCTCAACAAGTTTCTTCCACCTTGAGCACTGCAGTTTGTACTGGAGAAGGAAAGGAGCGATGAAGAGAAGCAAACCATCAGACAGTGGTGTTTTCTTGTGGTGTCTTAAGGTCCCTCAGCTCACACACCTCATTTAGGACACATTTGGGCTTCAGAACTCCAGACAGAGTCTACAGTGCAGGAATACAAATAACTTGGCAAGCCAATTTGTGGTGAGCATCAAGATGGTGCAGTCTGACTGACTAATGGTACCCATGACATCTGGTTTAAAGTTAAATCTTTGATACCTCTACAAAACATTGCAGATGCTTCTGGACCTGCCACATGTATAGGTATTGCCATGCTTTTCCAAGCTCTCTCAGTTCCTCATTTGCAAAATGGGCCTGAAACTCCTTACTTAGCTCCAAGTGATGCTCTAAGAAGTACATGAAGCATTTTAATGAGGGCTATACTAAGTCATCAGTCTACTTCTCATGCATGTGTAACACGCTGATTTATAGACAGAGAAACTTTTGGTGGCAGTGAGCTCTTTTATGTACTACATTGCTTCTCACACGATCCAGTTGCTGCAGTTGACTGTTTACAGTCTCTGTGAACCTCTAACTGTAAATAAAGCCACACAGAGACCACAAATCAGTCTTGATGAGCAGACACATTTATTCAGGTTGTTTTCAGGGCTATGAGAATAGTTTCCAGGAAATATATTTGTCAAGAAGATGAGTACTCAAGATAAAAAATAGAGTGGAGGCCAAAAAAGAAATTAAACCAGGACCCCTCCACACACACATTGTTTGCTTAAGCAAAATCAGATGGATTTGTCTCTGGGGGCACCCCAAGACTGGAGCTGCTTATTTTTTTTGATGGTTGGTGCCATACTTTGCCCGCTCTTTTTTCTTGGCCTTGCTTTTGTATATATCATAGTGTCTAAATCAGTTATTCACATCAGTTACTCTACTTCATCCATACAGATTATAACTGGAGTTGCAGTTAATATGAAACCATAGGTGCTATTCCCAGTTTTTCTTAAATCCTTACTATTTTACATAAGTTCTACATGCTATTGCTTCTGAATACATTGCTTGGTCTGAGTAAATGTAATTAAATTAACTGCATTTTAACCCCCCCCAAACATCTTCCATACACCTTTAATTACAGCAGCTTTCAAGAATATTTGCCTTTGCAGTCCATGATGCCATTAAGAGATAGAATAGTACTTTACAATTAAAGGGACATATTTCTTTGTCTTGACATTACAGTTTATCCTGGATTAGATCACTATTTTGTATGTTTTAGAGCCACCTGAAATTAGCTCGCTGCTTTAAGGTACCTGTTCACCTCAGTTTTAAAACAACAAGAGCAATCTTTTCCAGAAATGCTTTAGGCCTAGAAATATCTGTGCTTCACTTAAAACAAAACCAAACTAAAAACCATAAGAAGAAGTGGGTATTACTGTCAGAAAACTTTACCAACCCTACATGTTGTGAGAGAGGAGTAAAGTTTTAGGTCGTGATACTCATCTTTGAGTAGTGTAATTTAGAATAATCTTCCTTTCTATTGATGGCACTGTCTCTGTGTAAAATTGAGATAACATGGCTGAGCAGAAACACCAACTGCTTCTTGTTTGTACCTAATCCATTTCCTGAGAAACGCTGGAGGAGCTTTCCTTACTGCCAGCTTTCCAGCATGGCATTCAGTGAGACCGCAGAAGTCTTGGCAAGAAGGAGGTGAAGAAGGTAAAGGGGCACTAACAGAAAAATCACACTAGCATGATGCAAATTAGTCCCATTAAAAAGAGAAAAGACTGTAATAAGGTCTAGAGTAATTGTTTTAGCTTTAGTTTTAATCATGTAAGTCCTGGTCATGCTGTAAGCAGCCCAGTTTGCTGAGGAAAGAAAGAAAACAAAACAGGACATGATTTGGGAAAAATGCATGGGAAGGCCACATCTTTTGCGTGCGCTGGCTTCCTGCCTCAGGCTGTTTCCAGTGCTGCAGTGGGGCAGGGAAGGGATGCTGCAGCCCTTCTGTCTTCATCCATTCACTTGCGGGTTCCTCCACCTCCACCCTCTCCTAGTGTGGCAGAGCAAGCCAACCCGAGGTCTGCCCCGGTCCCTGTGGATTAGCCCTGCTGCCCTCTGATGCCAAGGAGCTGGGGGAAAGACTCCTACCACCATCAGTGGTCCCTGCCTTAAGGCTCGCTTGCTCAGGCTGTGCCCTGCTTGTGGAGCTCACCTGTCATGACTTAACAAGTAGGTAGTGCTAATGAGTGAAAAAAGAGCTGAAATGGGTGATCCAAATGAGCCTGTGAAAGTAGAGGAAAGGTTGGTACTCGCATGGTTATGTGGAGGAAATACTGTTGCACCTAAGGAGAAGGTACTATTTCTACAGCTATAATCTAAAACATGCTTCTCTTTAGCACCACAGCCACACACTGGTGTTCATCTAGGCTTAATGCAAATACTGCATGAAGGCAGCTCGGGGATAGTCAGCTCTTACAAGCGATGTTAGTTGTGTAAGCTTTGTTTGGAGTTTTATTAGATTCCCTACTGCAGTCTTCAGCAGACAAAATAGGCTTGACATTTAAAACCCATCTTCTGTAATTGTTCTAATTCCGGATACAGTCATGGTAACTAATTTGTGGCAATAACCAAAAGAGAATTAGATGTTTATGTATTGTTATTTGTAACCAGGATAAAAAATGGATTGTTAGAAGATATATTTATAAAATCAAGCATCCTGAATGTCATATGTTGTAGCAGGGCATCTGAAGATCAAATGTTTCTTATCGATGTATATATATTTAAGTCCTGCCAGGTACTACAGCCAATTCAGGTATCAGTTGCAGCGATTTTTGGTCAGTATGGAAACTGTATTGGGTTTTCACGGGAAGTCCTTGGGAGCGGGTATGTCTCACTGCTGAAGCTGTCCCGTAGGTGGCGTGAGCCATCCACTCAGGCGTAGACAGAGGCGTAACACTCCAGTTGTGTGTTTTTAAAAAAGCAAAATAACAAAATCATGTTCACATAATTGTCCTTTATGTAGGTGCTACTGCTGTGTTGGCTGGGGCATAGCTGTGTTACACTGCCTTTGGGTCAGAACTATCATATCATGATAAATTATAAAGATATTTCTTTCTGGTAAAGGTAAAATTTTATCTTAAGGCCCAGTGTTCACCTCTGTCTTTGAATGAGGAGGGTCCTCTCTTCTTCCAGTTAATTCAGTTACCTACAGACAGCTCATTACAAACAGGGTATTCCTAATATTGGCCAGGGCAAATGTGATATTAGCTGTGCATTAACAAATATCTTTCCCCGTAGTCCTTTCTGGCTTCCTGTCTTTTAGCCTGTGTTTAGTTTTGTAAACACTGTCTCTTCTTTGCCAAAAGACAAGGAACTTTGTTTTCTAGTTACTCTAGAATTGCATCATGTTGGAATGTGCTTTTGGTCTTAGAACATCAAAACCTGCAGATTTTCCTGCTGGTGTGTAGAAAATAGGCACACCAGCCCTTTGATCTTAATCTTTCTATATTTAGGGAAGAAAGGGAATGGATTTTGAGTGTATCTGCAGTTCCTATGTAGTTATACCTCCTATTTAGGGATGATATTAATTCCTGGCTTGTAAAATTGCATGTGAAATTGTGTTTGTGTTCCAAACCTGAGCATGGTAGTAGGAGGTAACATGTATGTTTAGGCACCTATTCTGCTCCATTCAGCACTACTAAACCTCAGAGCAAAATTGGTAAAAAGTCTAGGTAAAAAGTGAGGAGGGAGAAGAGAAGAAATTAAAAGGAGAAGGAAGTCAAAGGAGGATTGTCTGGAGAGGCCTTCTATCTTCAGCTCTTCACAGCTGCTGAATACTTGTGCGGGTAACTGCTATACTTTTAAGCCAGGTAGAATGGACTTTGGGTTTCAGGTAAATAAATATTAATGAAGGGACAGAAGAACAAAATATGTTTTGGGTTTCAAGACACAAAAATATCTGCCTCAAGAAGGGCATGAAGAAATGTGTTGCACAGCAGATGGAACAGGTACTCAGCCTGAGCTTGAAGGACAAGTTGTGCAAAGTATCCAAGCATCTAAGATTGGAAACAGATCCTTCACTATATCATCAGGTACACCACTGGGAGTTACAGGGAAAACCCCACCAGGAACCTCACACCATCTATAGACGCTACATGGGCTTGAGTGTTTGGCCCTTGCAGTGTGCACAACAAACTCCTAATGTATGATCACGCTGAGATACACCAGAGGTTGCAAAGCTAGGAACACAAAGCTCATTTGGAAGATTAAAATAATACACTTTGCAAGAAATTTAGCTAATACCTGGGTCACCTACTGTCCTATTTTTACTATTTAATCCCGTTCACACTCCTAAAATACCTCTGTTTATTCCAAGCCCAGGAAAGATGCATCCAAAGACGAGGTTAATACAAAAGGTGGGTGGGTTTTTTTTGTGTTTGTTGTTTCAGCGGTACAGGCTTAATGGAAATAGTGATTTCATAAAAAGCAGTGGTTGCACTCACTTCTTAGGTACATAGGGAATAAAAATCTTCTTTGGATTTCTGAGGTTATATACCTCCAGGAAAACAGTCTCCACTTGGTTTAAATGTAGTTGAGTGCAGGAAATAAAAATGTCATTATCAGTGTTTCACAGGCCAGAGCCAAACCTTTCCTAAAGGAGATGTTATAATAATAATAATATCCATAGGAGGGAATGAACATACTGCAGGCAAAAGTTATAATAAAAATAATAATAAAAAATTAGACTCTTCCAAGTCTCCTTTGGTTCAACTACAGACCATAGGAGATTCCTCATAAAAACATTTTATATTTTAATGTGACTGTACGTTGGTTGAGAAAAGAGGAATACAACCTATTGAGAGTTAACATTTTAGGACTCTTTGCCATCCTGCTAAATTCAGTACTGCATTTTCAGCAAGAAAACTGCAGGCTGCTTGGCTTAGCCGAAGCCGGGTAAGCCTTTTAGATTATCAAATGTCATATGAAAAAATACCAGGCAAGTTGGGGCTGAGTAAGTGTTAAAGCTTTGTTAGGATGGCGTGTCCTCAAATAATTGCAGAATGCCAAACGCAGAGCTTCCCGTGTTCCTTCAGGCTGAGCAGGGATGCCAAGTATACAGAATTGGAAGCTGTCTATCAGGGTTTTTTTATTTGCTTGATACTGTGCAGACAGCAGAGACAAAATACCAAAAATGCCTGAAATCCTTATGACCTTTCACTGCAAACTGTGAACTTTGTCTGCTAAACTCAAATTTCTATTTACACTGTCAGCGCTGGCTCCATGCTGTTGCCTTTCCTTTGTCTTTCCCGTTTGTCATGTGTTGAGGGACAGCTTCACAAACACTGCACAGGAGGGGGGACCTGAGCACATTCCAGACCTTTTGCAGGTTCAAAATACTAAGTCTCCGTGTTGTGGATTGCTTAAAGATAGCTGTAATGCAAGCAAAGTAGCATGAAATATGCTGTTTGCGGACAAAGCAAGTATTCTACAGAAAGCTTTAGCTTTGCCATCAGCTGGCATGGCTCACATTCCCACGTTGTGTGTCGATGCCATGCTGCTGCATAGCTGACCTCATTTACAGCATCTCATTTACACCAGAAATACACAGGCGACTACAGAGTAAATGACCAAAAAATGCATTCATTAAAATACTGCGTCAGCTTCTCAGCTAAAATATCCCTGATTTCAGCATCATGCTCTGACATTCCTCCACCCCTTGTAAATCGTGAGCTAGACTGCTGCAGTGACCAAAAAGGGGGAAAATTTAATGGGTATAAAGTAGAAATTGTGATTGAGTAGAGTGAGAGAAAAGTGAAATTAAGCACTGGCACAGGTTGCCCACGGAGGCTGTGGAGTCTCCACCCTTGGGAGATAATTCAAAAGCCACTTGGGACATGGTCCTGGGCAACTGGTCTAGGTGTCCCTGCTTGAACAGGGAGGTTGGAGGGGGTGACTTCCAGAGACGCCTTCCAACCTCAGCCATTTTGTGATTCTGTGAAATCTTTCCTATGCAAGACTACTATGAACTGTAATATTTGACAGTGTTTGCTTAACTTTTGCAATTGAAAAAGGATATCCTTAACCTGCTACTTAAATAAGCCCAGCAACTACACTGAACTGCTTTGAAACTAAATAGAAGGTTGAACTATACAACATTTTAGTTGAACTATCATTATTAGCTGGGTAATTCTTCTGACGGTATTTCAAATTTAATTTCATTCTGTGGTAGCATTCCCTGAACTTTACAAGACAAAGGTAGTACTAGAATTCTGTGTCTGAACTCTCTGGCGCCCACAAAACTGTCTTAAAAGGTGGCATTTCCAGAGAGATTCCTGCATAGAAAATACATTGATGTTTCCTAAAGAAGCTCAATGAGTTCACAGGGCATCACTACATCGATAAATTATGTCAATGAGGCTTTTGAAAGAAGACTGTTCACTTTGTGCTACTTTTTCCTGAACGTGGAAGCTACAGAAAATGTGTGGAAAATGTTTGCAAAGTGATAACTGCAGCTATATGCTCTATATCTTGCTGTTGATCAGATAAACAGGAGGATTTATGTTTAATGCAAAACTTGTAAAAAGACACTGTTTGGTACAACTGTTTTCCAAATCAGATAGACACATTGCTGTAGCCTTCCATGAACTTCCAGTTACCAGTATAAATATCTGCTGCCTAGTGGCCTGAAGTCCCTTTCCAGCCTGAGCAACGTTGGGTGAGCTGCTTCTCCTCACTTTGCAAAGGGGCAGTCATTGCATACCACCAGGCAAAGTACTACCAATGAACTTGTCACCAAAGAACAGAAGTAAATGTGTGCATGTCCAGCACAGGGCCACCAAGATGATTAGAGGGATGGAGCACCTCTCCTATGATGACAGGCTGAGAGAGCTGGGACTGTTCAGCCTGGAGAAGAGAAGGCTCCGGGGAGACCTGAGAGCAGCCTTCCAGTATCTGAAGGGAGCCTACAGGAGAGCTGGGGAGGGACTCTTTGTCAGGAAGTCTAGTGACAGGACGAGGGGTAATGGTTTTAAATTGGAAGAGGGGAGATTTAGATTAGATATTAGGAAGAAGTTCTTTCCTGTGAGGGTGGTGAGGCACTGGAACAGGTTGCCCAGGGAAGTTGTGGCTGCCCCATCCCTGGAAGTGTTCAAGGCCAGGTTGGATGGGGCTTTGAGCAACCTGCTCTAGGGAGAGGTGTCCCTGCCCATGGCAGGGGGGTTGGAACTTGATGATCTCTAAGGTCCCTTCCAACTCTAACCATTCTATGATTCTATGATGATCCTATGTGTGCACATGTGAGGTTGTCTGGGGAGCAGGGCACTAGAGAAGTAGAGGATTTAACAAGCAGCAGGTCCTTCAGATCTCTGCTTCATTCAGACTGGGAGTGTAAACTTGTCAGCGTGGTTACTAACAGCAAGTATGAGGTATCCGTGGAATATCCCCAACTCTAATGATTTGTGGAGACAAGTTCATCCTGTTCTTTTTCTATGTTCTTCTGTAGTAGAGCTTTATGTGTCAATTATCGCTACTAAAGCCCTAAACAAGCCCCTCTTCTTCAAAACACAGACAAAAGTAACCATTGGGTTTATTCACAATAATGCTTGGATTAGTTTAAGAAACCACATTCACCAACAGGAAAAGAGAAGTAAATTTCTAAGCTATTTAATAACACTGCTATGTTTGGAAAGGATTTTTCTTTTGTAATTCCCCTTTAATTTCCTCTCATCCAGCGCTGCTGAGAGGAATCTGAAGCTGAGTTTTCATGAGTGACTAAAGGAATCCAGCAACTGACTCCTGTTTAAAATCAGTGGTCCTGGAAATGTAAGGTAACATTTCCATAAAAATATGAGTAATTTGAGGTTTAAGTTCCACTAAAAATCATCCAATACTTCCAGCTCCCCGAGTCAGACAGGGAAAAGGCAGACCAGTAAACTAATCCTTATTATCAGATAAGCAGGGATTGAATGGAGGAATATAAGGCATGAGAAAATAAGGAGGAAACTGAGGACAGAGAAGACAGCTATGTTCAAGAAGTTTATATACTGAGAGGCATAAAAGGCAGTTCAACAGGAAAGAGGACAGACAGAAAGAATATCTCAGTATATAAGGCAAAACATTACTTTCAGTCATTTAGGTTTTCTTTTGATTTTGAGATACGACCTCAGTAAACCCACATAAAATTGTATAACTTTATCACCTAACTCAGTGCCTCTGAATTCAGTACAATACATTTTTGTCTTTCTGCTTCCTGATCAGATTAGAAAGTGTCTGAAGTTGGAGACTGTGCATTCTGGAAACCTTTCTCAATAGTTTTGCTTTCTTCATTTGAATTGTTGTTTTTCAATTTAAAAATATAATTAAAATACCACATTTGGGTGGGTAGTGAGTACCATGACACTGTGTAGGAAACCAAAGCAATTTGAAGTAAGCTAGACATTCTGAGTACATTTTTAAAATACCTTATTGCTTAAATAAAATAAACTTAAATCCCTGAGTCTAGCAATTACTTTCAGATGTCTGATTGTTTATATTTAAAGAACTGTCATATCAACCGTTTAGAACTGACAAGTACTATTTTGATATCTTCATGAGTTTTCTGTAACATCTGCTCCCTTACTTATCCTGGGAACTACATACTCATCTCCATTGTCTCTTGTATTTATCTTAATTTTGCTGTATTTTATTTTATTAGAGGAAAAACTTAGCAGAGCTGTTTGTGGCAAGATTTAGTTACAGGAAACCCAAAAGCTAAGCCCCAGTTTCAGCTGAGACAATTAGACTGTTGATTTTGGTAGCAGCTCAGGACTTCTATTGGACCCAAATGCCTTTCAAGTTTATCTGCCAGTTGATGCTCAAGTCTGAAAATTTACTGTATTCTTTCTACAGATAAAGGGCTTTGTTTCCTTTTCATTTGAGAGAGATTTCTGTCCAGATCTGAATGTTTTCCTGAAATTCTTCTCTATTCACTGGAATAGATTAAAAAAAAAAAAAAAGAAAAAAGGAAATAATAACATTTTCCAGAACCTTCACTCTTTTTTAAGGCTTTTTTCCCCCTTAATTCTCTGTTCCTTGATATCTGTGAATTGTTAAGGACAGTGTTTGTTTTTCTCAAAGCAATTTTGCCACTCAGGAGAAGTAACAGGTGTTAATTTGTAATACTTAGCTTAACTGTTTTTTTTCTGTCTCTTAAGTGTATTTAATAGCTCATATTACTGTTTCACATGCTGCAGGTATAGGACTCTAACACTGAACAGGTGATACTGTTAACACCAGAGATCTTTGTCAAAAGGTTTGAAGAAATTGCTAATAGAAGTAGAGGTGTTCTAATACAGTCTTTTCATCAGCTTTGCAGCTGAATTATCCAAGTCCACTGCCATTCTTGGATGGATGTTCTCCTGCTAGGTGGACCGGGCTCTAAAACTTTGTTAGGGATGCTCTGGGAGAGTGTAAATACTAACTGGAAAGTGGTTTATTCTCTATTAGTAGTTTGTGGTCTGGAGCCTTGGGCTATACAATTTCTATTTATTTATTTTTTCTTTTCTTTTGTTTTCTTTCTTTTTTTTTTTTTCCCCCTTCATTAGACTTTTATGGCAGCCGAGGTGGGGCAGGTCCCGCAGCCGATGCGGGGTGAGACGGTTACCAGGGACAGCTCCGGCGGCAGCCACCGCCAGGGATCCTGGTCCCCTGGCCCTAGGCCAGTCCAGCCCAGTGCCTGGAGGAGTTCAGTGGGTTCACAGAGCAGGGTCTCTGCCAGAGCTGATGCTCTAGAGCCGCCTGTGTTTTGAAGAGTCATGTTTATGGGACTCTGTTGGTTTCCTTTCAGACAAACAGTTGGTTGGGGATTTCTCCACTTGGGAGACACACCATTGAGTGTGGCTGTTGTCCTCCTTAAAAGATGTTCAGAAAGGCTGAGGAATGTACGTGATTCATTCTTAACATGTGGATTCTTTTAATTAGCTATCTAGAAACCAAAACAGAGTGCAGGACACTACTGCAATGCCGCTTGTTAAGCAATAATGCATTTTTTCTTCCAAAAGTCACACTTGATAACAAACAATAGTCATCGGCATAAGATGACTGTGGATACTATGAGCTAATGTCTAGTTGTCAGAAACTTTTCCATTAAGGCTCAGAATGATGTTTAACATATTCTTCCCATTATTTGAACTAAACTAAACATCGTATTAAACATGGATTTCCCAATGAATATTGCTGCTGTTTATTTTCACATGTGTATACATATGGAGGCAGACGTGTACATACGTATTTTGGATATTAAAAACACATCAACAGCATGGTTTATTTTATTCCCAAGATATATAATGTTTTTTTGACATCTCTTTTTTTTTTTTTTTTATGAAACCTGTCCTTACTCTTTCCTGACCACAAAACAGATTTAAAATAAGATTCTTTAAACAAACATGACATGCCAAAATTACGCATTCTCTCCTACTAAACAATGGAGAATGACTGAAAGGATAGATTTCATTAAGGATCTGGGAAAACAAATGGTGTTGAGGATAATCACCAAAATTTACGTAACATACAGTTTTCTACTCAAAATCCAAAAGCTTTGGTGTATAGCAAACACTGGAATAACTTATGAAATCCTGTGTAGGCGACAGCTTTAAGACAACTTTGGTTTTAAGACTTTGCGCTTTGTTTTGGGCATTATGTATAAGTCATTTAGGATTTCAAAGCTGGATATACTTACATTTAGATTTCGGGAAAGGGCAGAAGAAGGACAGGTTGTTTGCTTTTCACTTTAAGAGACCTAGATTTCCTGATTGTGTTAGGCCCGTTGTTATTTTGTTGATTTTAAGCTGGTCCCTAGGGGGAAAAGAAAGCTTATAAGAAATGTAGGAGCACACTATCCTTGTTTTGCAGAAATAATAAGAAATATTGGCTGAGACTTTCAAACACAGTGGCTTAACATAGTCTTTTAAGTCCATATTTGGGCTTCTTATTCAAGGATCTACTGTTCAGAAGTATGAAAACCTGGCACATTCACTTTGAATATCCTTTTTAATTACTCAAGGCTTGTGAAAACTGATGTAGCAGTTTGAATATGGACTAAAAATCCTAACATTTTTTATTTTTGTTGGCAATCCTGTAATAATTATGTTGTAAATCAAAATATGGTTTTGGATTTTGAGAAAAGTGCCTTCAGCCTTGTTCCCACCCTTCTGCAGAGACATTGCACGGCTTTTTCAGATTACTAGGTATAAAATTATCAGCTTGAAGGACAGTTGAAAAACTTCTTCTTAATCTCATCTTTCTCCACGTGTTGCCCCAAGAAAATGTACATGTAAACCCTTTTATGGAATGTGCAATATAAAGTCATTAGTTCCCACAAGGCTTGAATTGATATGATGTGTTTGGAGCCACCATACTGAGTCCCAGGCATGACTGCACTCATAATGTAAGGATGCTAACAAGGGGACACACAGGCAATGGTAATGTTCTTTGTAAATATAAAATATGCTTATCTATTTTATAGCTAAGCACTCTCATGTAGCTGCTACCAACTCACATGTGCTTTGCCTGATCCAAATTCCACTGACACAACTGGGAAAAGTTTCTGTGATTTTGTAGGCTCAACTGCCATTGAGATATTTAGAGTTCAGTGTAATGAAGTTCTGGTGGTGAATTCTGGAGACCTGTCCTCCAGCTGGAGCGTGAGCACACACTTGAGTGCTTTGCTGGATCAGAGCTAAGGAGTGCTCAGCATCTCTCTGCACAGCCCCTGCCCTCAGCTGCTGACAACATGCTTCTTTTGCTGCTCAGTGTCCATCCTGCATGAATCCATGGGCTACTAGAAAAAACAGCACTTTGATAAACCATGAGACTATACTAACCTTAGAGTGAGGAAGCATTTGGAGAGGAAGGAGAGCCAAAAAGATGACTTATCTCTCAAGAGAAATCTGAGGGTAGCTTGACTGCTCAGACTTATTCAAGCCCATTTGAAAAGTGCCTCCTACCCCCTGTTTCATCTGAATGCCACACCTGGGGTATTCTCTCCTTTTCAAATCTGACAAAAGCATTAATTAAATTTTGGTCAAAACAGTACATTTTCACAAAAGAAGCTTGAATCTTGTAGACACAGAATTATTTTCTGCCAGAAAGGAAACCTCAAAACATCAGCCTAGGTACCAGGTTTATTGTGGCCAAACAGTCCTTTATCTTCTGGTTGCTGGCTGGAATCTGTTTTTCTATTTCGGGTGGCTTCAGCTGCCCACCCAGCCCCAGCATGGGCTCTGAGAGCCGCCACATGGTGGAAGCCAGGTGGGTGCCTTCCTGACAAATCCCAGAGCCCTCACAGAAAGTAACTGGATGCTTTCCAGGCCCTTTGGTTTAGATTAGGGATGAGAAAGCTTTCTGGTCTCTGGTGTCAAATTTATTTTAAAAAATGTCTGTAGTGATTGCCACCTCGGTTCTCTGACACTACCAGATCTAGCACTGGCCCCTGATCCACCCCTGCTTTGACAGGCAACTCATGGTGATTTTCTCTTGCCTCCCTCTGCCTCTCACAAGCAGACCCCTGTTCAGTTTTTTGTGGTGCAGTTTAGTAGATGCACTGCCACTTGGGAAACCCACAGGAGATAATGCCCAGGTACTGTGAATTCTTTGCAATTGGTTTCATCCAATTCATCTGAGCTGTATAAAGAAACATGCGTTTGACACCTTTTCTGAGAGGACTCTAAAGCCTGGAGAGCAGAAATTGCCAATGCAGTATGCACAACCTTGTTGCCATTTCTTTTCTAGTTTTATGAAGAGTAGCTTTTTATTGTTTATCCTGCCAAACAGGCCTTCTCCTTCAGGTAAAGAGTCAATAATTCAGAACACATCTATACCCATTCATCACTTTTAGAGATGGGTCTGGGCTCTATAGTTCAGCTCTGGATACAGACTTCTCTACAGCTTGCAGGTGTTTAGGTTTGGGGTTTTGGCTCAGCTTCTTGTGTGAATGAAGGAAAGTCATAAAGTTAGAAGTAGCTTTGAATATGGAGCGCTGCCAGACTGGAGGGGATGACAAGCTACTTTGCCTGTGCCTGAGGAGAGAAGGATTAGGCATTTCAGCCAAACAGCTCGTTCCTGCCTCCTGTTTGTACCATCCATGCTGCTGTTACTGCCTTTGTGGGATTAGGGAGAGGGTAAAGGAGTGCCAGTGTGTACCAGAGGGCCTCAGTACAGCACCAACAGCAGCAGTCACATCTGCCCTTTCTACCTCCAGCAGCAGCAGCAAGATTCCTCTGGCTTTCTGCCCTGGTCCTGTCCTAGTTTTTGTCCCTCCAAACCAGGGCTGACCCCTCCTTGACAATCAAGAAGCTGCAGAAAAATGTGAAGGTGGTGATGGTGGAGATAGTGGAAGTGAAGGGAAGGTCTCTGAGTGTCCTGTCTCCAGCGGGGGTAGAGGAAAGAAGGAAAATAAGTGGTCCCATGAAAAAATAGACAATTGTAGAAGCAGAAAAAGTCCACTCACAGCCTCCCTAGTCCTTGAAAAGCAGCCCCAACATCACTGAAGCAGTCCCCACCTTTCCCTCTCACATGCCTTTCCCCATCCCACAACAGCACCGCTACTGCTGCTTGCCCCATGGATGCCCTTGGCCAGTGTCCAGAGTTTGGTTTTGCTACACAGTGTAACCAATAAAAGGCCAAATTCTGTCTCCAGTAAATTAGTCAACAGGCTCCCGTGGATTTTTCTGAGAGGAACTTCTGGCCACTCCTGGCCATTGAGATGTTGTTCTCTTTAAAACTCATCTACTAATATTAATATCAATATTAATAATAATATCATCATCATCACCCAGCTCTTCGTGTCCTGAGACTGATCACTTAACTACTTTCAGAGTTGAAAACCTATAATGGTGCAGTACTTTTTTTTAATTTGAAAAAATAATCTCACGAAAGATTTCCTGTTGAAACAAACTCTGTCTCCCCTGTGTTATTCAATCATGTGGAGATTCTGAAATATATATTAGGGTTATTTGGAGAAGTTCCAAGTCTAAAGCCATAATGTTGAGGAACATGAACCAAAACAAGGCAATCTTTTTTTCTTACAGAGAATAGAAGTCCCAAGAAGGCTTCCTGAAGAAGCCTTTTTGGTAAGGGGGGGAATATGAAAGAGAGGAGAATGAGAGAATGAAAGAAACCATTCCTAAGAAGAAACTTCAGCATTGTATTTCCTGATTGGTAGAATTTAATTTCATTGCTCTGCTTTTAAGGGCATACTACATATTCAGATATAGTCAGGTGGCATGCACTCTCCTGTCTCTCCTCCAGAGTGGTAGGTATTAACTGGGAAACAGTGGAAAACAGTATTTCGTGTTTGCAATTCAAGTGCAGAAAGGCAAAAGCAGAAAGGCAAAAAACCACTCCATTCTCTGTCTTAACACAGAAACAGCATGACCCCTGGTTAATTTAAGGAGTCACATAAATATAACTTCTATTTTAAGCATATACTTAAGTCCTGCTGATTCAATATTCAGCCCAAATACAAATGACTTTTGTGGAATGAGTTTTGCATTGAACTGGATCTACTTAGTAAAATATTTCAATCTGGTGTTTGAGGGAGAAAAGAGGAATATGGTCAATTGTTGCAAATGCCTCTGCAGCAAAATCACTGCTGCACTCATTGTTTGGGCTATTTTCTAGAGAATTTTTAAAATTTTTGTGAGAAAGAACTATTGTGGAATAGAAGGCTGGTCTGGAAAAAAGTCACAGGAATGTGTACACATAATTACATCCTTTGAAAGTAGCACGCTACATAGGATTTCCTAAACTGTACCAGAAAACCTTGACATCCTGAAACTGACATTTGCAATTTCAAATACCAGCTTTCTAAGCATAATTAGTGTCCTTATAAATGTTTCAGTATCAAATTTTGGACTCACTTTGGACAAGCCAGTCTATAAACTCTACATTTATTTTTTTTTCCCCATTTATTATTTCCTTTTAAAATGTTCCAGGGATGACAGCTGTGATCTTTAAAACTAAGAAATAGTAAATTGAAATAGCATGTTTTAAAGTATTTATTACATTTAATTACAATATATATAAGTTCTTTTCATTTATAGTTCACTGTGTTCTCTTAAGAGTTCTTTTCTTGCTTAAAGTACCTATCATTCCTATCCTCCCTCACACAAAATACACAAATACTTTTACATAGCTACGGCTTTCCTCTAGTCACACACAAAAATAGAGGGTAGAGGATATGAAAATTACTTATGACAGATGAGTCACATTAATATTTTGTTCTAAGCCATGAGAAAAATGAGACACAAGCGGTAGGAATCAGAACAGATCAAAACCCTTGGTGCTTTATGATCCAAAACCACAACTATCTATTAGAGGTGCAAAATGTTCTTTTTTCAAATAAAGTGTGAGAAAAACACGATGAGTTTTGTACTACAAATGCTGGCAGCACACAATGTTGCAATTATTCTCAATATTTTGAGATGCCTGAATTCTAACCAAAACTTTAAGCAACACCGCCGTAAAAATTTTTTTATACTCCTTCACAAAAATAAAATAAAATAAAATTGAGTTTGTCACATTTGTTTCAGAAATGGCATGCCAAGTTTCTACCAGTGACTGATAATAAAAACAGATAGGAGGCATATCATGGCATCTTTTTGTCTTTTCTCTTTTATTCCAGCATAGTAAATTCAGAATAGTGGACTCCCATTAAGTTTATTAGATTTCTGTGCTGCTAAAAAATTCTTGTATGTTCTATATTTGAAAAGAATCATTCTGATTGCCTTTTACAAGTACTTTACTATTTCAGTGCATGTAGATAACTTAGTCTGCCTATGAAACACGACCTTGTTTCCTATTTACAGGACAGTAAGTAGGTTTGGTGACACTGGATATGTTGTCAGTAGTTTCCCGCTTACTGTTAGATTTAAGAAGCATTAATCCCTCCATTTGATGTGAGCAGGTAATATTGCCTGTAATCTGGGTCACTGCTGGGTGAACTAGGTATTTTGTTTCCTAAAACCTAAGTATTCTCTTTTTTCATTCCCTCTTCTTGAGCTAGTATCCAACAGAGAGCTCAAGTCAGCAAGATGGTGAGCATCTTACAGGAGCTCATCAGCACCCTCAAGCCTTGGGAAAGGATGTGCTCCTTTTTGTGCCTGACAGATGATGGCAGGGACCCCTGTCAAAATGCACCAAGAGAGTTCTTCCCTGGCTGCACAACGGGTGCTTCGATACAGACCTGACAGACACTTAGCCTGCCAGGCCCCGGTTCAGCAAGACACTTCAGTGGGGAGGGATTTAGGCATGTATGTGGAGATATGCATTTCCTCAGCTGGGCTAGCATCAGCGGAGGTGTGCATGTGCTGTAAACTCTGTACAACTAATCTATAGGATTTGAGTTGAGCTGTGTTTCCTGTCATGACAGTAAATTAGGCAGGTAAGTATTCACTCTTCTTAATGCTGCTTCTTTGCTCTTTCCTGTTCCTACCCATTCCCCATCAAAATCTGTCTTTTCCTCGTATGATGACAAAAGTAGCTGTTCACAGCTCACACCATAAGCTGGTTTTATGCCACTTTTTCATGCTGTCTAGGAGAGTTTAAACACGGAAAAGGAACAGACAATTTATGGAAAATCAACACAAAAGATTAAGGATGAAAATTTAAGAACTAAATGGGTGGTCTTAACCAGACAATTCCTGTGGACTTTATTCAGAGAAATACATGGCTAAATAATTAGGAAGCAGCACAAGGCTTTGAATATCTAGTTCTATAGGTGTTCCCTTAAGCCAATGAAAGCAAGTTCTCCTTTCTCCATTTTTAATTTGCCTCATCATGTCTGAGGAATTTTTCTACCTTTCTAATTTATGCAATACTTTGAACTTGTTCTATAGGTACAAAACACCTTTTCTATCATCCGTCAAATGTCAGTAGCTTGATTCTTTGTGATTAGGCTATTGAGGTGTGATTGCAATTTGCTTGCAAATAGATATAATTGTTGCACTTTGCTTAATCCATGAAAATTCAGTGGTTTAGCTTTTTTTTTTGCCAGGCAATGTGTGAGATACTTGTCTTGAGGTAAACACAGACACTGGGGAATGGCAGGCCATTTCTCTGTTGATACTGGAACTGTCACAAGATGTGTTTCTTGTTAATAGTGGCTTATAAATGTGATAAGCTTCTCAGGCTTTTCAGCCAAAGCAATTCCTACAAAACCACCTCCCCAGAAAAGGTTTGTAGCAGCATGCTGAACTGCAATTAAAGAGTAGGTCTCCAAGTGCCAAGAAGATTATACGGAGGTATTATTGGTCCAGACAGAAATTTTGCCAGGCCTTCAGGACAGAATTATGTATCACTGCATGTTTCTCTCTGGTATGTTTCTACACCATGAACTTGGACAGAATTTTAAATTTATGATGAAATCTAAGCTCTGTTAAGACTACTGAATTTCTGTCTTTAAATTTTTCCTGATTCTAACTAATATATACAAAGGTTTGCTACTGCCAGCCAAGTCTAGCTATTTCTGGGAGAAGAACCTGTAAAAGGAAACAGTAGGTATAAAGGGCATGGTGTAATTCTAGTCAGGTTATTTATGCGTGCCTCTTGAAAAAGAAAAAAAAAGAAAAGTAAACTTTCCAGTTCCTTACTGCTGCCAATCTCAACAAACCAATTCTTTATCCATCCTGGAATTTTTATCAGCTTAGTCTCACGTTATAAGGAAAAATGAAGTGAAATGCACATTTTTGATATAATCTAATAAAAAGTCAGAACACATAAATTGCTAATATACTGTGGAATGACCAATGTGCTCTATTTACCACAGGTATAGGTAGTGTTCCTTACCCTGCCTGGCACCAGCCAATTCTTGCTGCTTGTTTATTTGCTTGGCTAAACTCCCTGACTCACACCACATCCTTTTATGTAATTTACCTTAAAAAGCTAAGTGATAGCCATAATGACTATGCTAACTTCTGGATAATATATTTTTAAAAAATTGTTGTAAACACCATAAATATAATCATGATGAAATATCAGAGTAGAGAACAAACTTGACTGTCACCTGTGTACTCTGCATGGGCAGAAACATAGAAACAAACAAAATTAGATTCTATTGCTTATAGGCAGGTAACTGAGTATTGGACACTCTACATCTTTGATCTTTGGCAAATGAAAAAAGTCAAAAGACAAAAATCATAGAATTATGGAATCATGGAGTCCTTTTCCTTGGAAGAGACCTTTAAGATCATCAGTCCAACCATTAACCTAGCACTGCCAAGTTACAACTAAACCATGTCCCTCTGCACTACATCTACATTCTTTTAAATACCTTCAGGGATGGTGACTCTACCACTTCCCTGGGAAGCCTGTTCCAATGCTTGATAAGCCTTCCAGTGAAGAATTTTTTCTTAATATCCAACCTAAAGCAACTGGAGGCCATTTCCTCTTGTTCTATCACTTATTGGGAAAAGAGACCTTACACCACCTTGCTACAGCCTCCTTTCAGGTAGCTGTGGAAAGGGATAAGGTCTTCCCTGACCCTCCTGTTCTCCAGGTTAAACAACCCCAGTTCCCTCTGCCTCTCCTCATAAAACTTGTTCTCCAGACCCCAAACCAGCTTCTGAACATGCTCCAGCACCTCAATGTCTTTCTTGTAGTGAGGGGCCCAAAACTGGACACCAGTACTCAAAGTGTGGCCTTACCAGTACTGAGTATAGAGGTGCAATCACTTCCCTAGTCCTGCTAGCCACAATATTTCTAACACAAGCCCCTCGTGTCTGGCTGCCCTCTGGATTTAACTCCATTCACCACTACTCTTTGGGCCCAGTCATCCATCCAGTTCTTTACCCAGCAAAACGTACGCCCGTCCAAGCCATGAAGCAACCAGTTTCTGTGCCGTGGAAAATAGTGTCAAAGGCCTTCACTAAAGTCCAGGTAAACAACATTCACAGTCTTTCCCTCATCTACTAGAAGGAGATCGGGGTAGTGAAGCAGGGCCTGCCTTTCATAAACCCTTGCTGACTAGGCCTCGTGACCTCGTTGTCTTGTACATGCCATGTGATGGCATTGAAGATGATTTGCTCCATGACCTTCCCCAGCACTGAGGTCAGACTGACAGGCCTGTAATTCCCCAGATCCTCCTTGCAGCTCTTCTTGTAGGTGGTTGTCACATTTGCTAGCCTCCGGTCAATTGGGACTTCTCCAGATAGCCAGGACTACTCATAAATGATGGAAAGTGGCTTGGTGAGCACTTCTGCCAGCTCCCTCAACGCCCTTGGTTGGATCCCATCTGGCCCCATAGACTTGTGTGCGTCTAAGTGGTGTAGAAGCTTGCTAACCATCTCCCCTTGGGTTACGGGGGGTTCATTCTCCTCCTCATCCCTGTGGTCCAGTGCAGGGGACTGGTTACCCTGAGGAGAAGTGAGGAGAAGAATGAGGTAAAGAGGGCATTAAGTACTTTTCCACATCCTTGGTCACTATGTTTCCCCCTTCATCTAATAAAGGATGGAGATTCTCCTTGGTCCTCCATTCATTGTTAATGTATTTATAGAAACATTTTTATTGTCTTTTATGGCAGTAGTCAGATTGTGTTATAGTTGGGCTTTGGCCCTTCTAATTTTACCCCTACATAGTCTCACCAAATATCTGTAGTCTTCCTGAGTAGCGTGCCTCCTCTTTGATAGGCCATAAACTTTCATTTTCTTCCTAAATTCTAGCCAAAGCTCTTGGTTTAGCCAGACTGGTCTTCTTCCCTGCCAGCTCGCCAGATGAAATTACCAGTTTCCATGTCAGCTTTACAGAATCTCACATGATAAAAGAAAGTCTCTAGAGCACTGAGTCGATAGTAATCAAACACCTATCTAATTTATTTTTGAGAGTAATTAAGTGTTCTACATGGAGTTATGTACACAATTAGTTTCTTTGCTGAATCAGGGGCTTAGAGTAAACTGGTGGAAGTGACTCCATACTTATCAGAGTGCAAAATGCCAATTACCGAAAAGTGTGTTGTTTGTGGTTTTTTTCATTATACCTTTTCTCTTAAGTAAAATCAAAGCAATTAAACATACTCAAACAGATGTATGTTCTCTATTCAGGTTGGGATGAGGAAATGAAAAGGAAAATGGTCTACTGTTACTAATTAAAAAGTAGAAATGTTATATTTGTATATTTCATCATAAAGTAAAATGCTTTCAGGTTTACAGAGGAAAAGTACTGAGAATATGTTCAAAACACCACCCTTGGAAGTAAAATGCCTCTGTGGACTATGAAGTATGATCTCCCCTTCATCCCCCTTGGGGATTCGTGCTGTTTGTTGTTCATTCCTTTTAAGGCAAGATTTTAGGAGTTTCCCATTACAGGCAAGCAGGAGAATTCCTCTCCATGCTAATATAGTATCCAATAAGCTTTTGCCAGTGGTGTATTTGGTCTTCATTACAGTAGTACCTAAATATTCCCATATTTATCTTCACTGTACCTTGTGAGGTAAGGAAGAGGAACTGCTCCCATTTTGAGGCTAAATCCTTGCCCCAGAGTTTGTCAGGAGGTGTGTAAGAGATGTGAGCCATAGGAAGGAGGTATTCCCTGCCTCGGGGTAGTGCCTTGGTCAGTGGATCAGCCTTTCTTTCTACAGGAATATGACGCCTTATCCAGGACCAGCAGCACAAACACTGCTTGTGTGGTTGAAGAAATTATGACACATCCCACCTCTTGAACTGTGTTTCACTTTGGGTATGTCCTGTGATCTCATGTTCCCTTGCCTAATTAACCCCCAAAAGTATAACCTGCACTTTTCTAAGCACTGAATTGCTTTTATGTTATGAATGTCATGAGCTAATTAAAAATTACAGTACACACTGTGTTTCTACCATGCTTCTATTCCAAAATCTCATCACTCTATGTGGTTATGTAGATGGCATTTATACACGTTACTGTCCTAGACTCCCAGCTGTGCTGCTATACAAGTTAAAGGCTTTAAAGAGACAGTAATTATAAGGTAAGGTGTGTAACAAATCAGAAATGATGCTCAGATTGAATATATTTCCTTAATAAAATGTCCTGATAAACATGAGAACATTAACTAAGGACTTTAAAAACAATATTACAGATTTCCTCAAATTTATACAATAAGAGACAGAAGTGCTGCAAAATATAGTAAGTACTTTGACTTAGCTGAAATCCTACAGACAACCTAGAAACAGAAAGAACATTTGGATGGAAATATAACTAAGCAGAGATTCTGGAAATAATTCGGCTATAAAAAGCACAGAAGTCCAGGCTTTGATGAATTCCTGAGACCATTCTACAAAGAAAAACAAAGATGCAATAATGCTAATTCTAAGGAAAAATACCTTTGCTGAGTTGGACAAAGATTTTGATAATAAGAAAGTTTTTAATCATAACCCTAAAACTTTTGAAATTATGAAGGTGCACAGAAAGCACAGATCCTGAATAAAGATGAATTGTAAGAAATTGGTAACATTCTGGCCAGCAGACTGGAAATACTCTTCTCAAGCATAAATCAGAACTATCACTTTAGATTAATTAAGAACAAGTTCACAATGATGTTAGTTCATTGATTCAGTTTTACATTTTCCTAAGTGTAGAATTGATTACAATGTCAGTGGAGGTGGCAAGAAGGATTTTGAACTCTGTTCTGGAGTTCACACTGCAACTAGTATGTATATGGGAGAACAACTCCAGGAGTTAACCCTTCTTTCTTTTATCCCTGGTGTTTTAATCTAAATTAATTTGAAATAGTATACTACATCGGTTATAAACCCATTTTCTAGGTTAGATCCAACTTTCTTCCAGCTGACATCAGAGTGATACCACAGTCAAAGTGATCTATACAGTTGTGACTTCCAAGACGGATCTACCGTTACCTGTAGATAACTTAGATGTTATGTGTGGTAGAAAATAAATCTGCCCCCTGCTTCAATGGCTTAAACTATTGAGAATTTAACAGACTTAATCACTTTCAGTGGTGTCCAAGTCATAGGGAGATGGGGAATTCCTAGGGACTTAAATATTATTATCCTTGATTTCGTGTGTGATGGCCTCAGATACCAAGGTCATCAGTGGTAGTCTAAACCTATATGGGCGCATGGAGTTAAACAGAATTTTTGGCTTTCTGAAACTGGAAAAATACCATCCCTTTCTTCCCTCAATAACTGATGAATGCAAATGAAAATATAAAATTACTTATCTTCCACAGCAGCTGGTGAATGCCTTTAATTTCTTGGGCAATAATAGTATAAGGTTGACTGGGATAAGTTTAACATCTGGCAAACATTAAAAAAGATATTTCAAATCTTAGCAGGATAGCTGGCAGGTTTAGTAGATACCATGTTTGGTTATAACAGTAAACCAAAAGATACGGTTATTTTCATTTAAAATTGGACTTGAATAGGATGAGGTCTGATGAAGGAACATGGGTCAAATTGCAAATTTGACTGATAGATATAACTGTGTTCGAGATCAAAACTAGAAACAGAATTCCACATCTATAAATATCCTATTTTTATATCACTATTTCCAGGTGAATTTTTGTTGGGAAAGAAGCATAAAATTTCTGAGTACAATGGGATGACTCTGACAAAGGATATGGAGAATTAGATATGTTTTGACTCCCAAAAATGACAAGAGAAAATGAATGCTTTATTCTTCTAAAATGAGCACTTATTTGAAGAAAGACAGAAAGATAACCCTGTGGGTTGCTTTTACCCAAAGATGAGATCTTCATTAACTAGATGTATGAATTCTTGCAGAGGTCACCAGTTCAGTGAAATATAAATTTCTCCAGCAGAGGATGTGAAATGTGGTGGTTTTGAGAATCTAGATATTGGCTACATGGTAGATCATGTTCTGAGACTGAAAATAAAGATAGCAGGATGTGTAGTCAGCTTATCTTTGGTAGTTTAAAAGAACACCAAAACGAGTCCTGTTAGATAAAGAATCTACCTTCCACACAGAAGTTGTATCAGCCAGCAGGCGAGTCTTTTAACAGCTCTGTACTAATGTCTCTCCATCTGCAAAATGATTATGTTAACATTTACCTACCTCAGAGTGGAAGCTGGATAAGCTTAATTAAAATGTGTAGCTATTTAAAGCTCTTGGGCTGAAAGCTGCACTAGAGATCCAAAATATTTGTTAATATTATTTCTATACCCAGATGATTTGCTGGCATGTTTGCAACATGCCAGAATGGAAACCTACTGGATGCAACACAGTATTGGACAGGTCACCAAATGAGAAGCTCAACAGCATAAACAATGGTTCTAATTGGCAGGGTGCTCTGGAAGATCCACCCAGCTTAAGGCTTTATTGCAACTCTTTGGCCATACAGAATACAAATCAACTTCGATTTATGATTCTGCTAGCTCCAAAGCCACTAAGGAGCAGAGAGCTAGAGTTTGGAATGGAGCCGGGAGTTCATTCCAGCAGCATGCAATCTCATTTGGGCAGATGTCACAACCTCCACCTTGGACCGAATGCTCAGTGTGAGCCAGCAGAAAATACATTTTTAATATGCTGGATAATGAGGCAAATGCTGTTATTTGGACCTACTAGCAAAGACACCTGCTGACAGTTGGCATTAAAGGCAATGGCACCTGCTAGACATTGCAAGGGGAGAGGTGAAATCTGATCCTTGCTGAAGGCAAGGGAAGTTTTGCCATGGACTCCAAACATGCCAGAATTTCTCTTACAATGATTAATGATTTATATGTGCATCTACAAGGTTATGGGCAGTTTAGGAAACTTTTATACACAGGCAGATGTCCATGATGTCAAATAATTGGGATGCTGAGATACCAAAGGAACATAATTAGCTTAATAAACACCTAGTAGAAAAGAAATAGATAGATCACACCTTCCGTTAAAAATGGATTGATTCCAGAATTTGATATAATTCCATACAGAAATCATAAAACAAAATTCAGTGGCATTGCTGGTTGGTGAAAAACACTTTCCAATGCTTAGATTGTTTGTAATTTACAGTGGCAGGACACTGTTCGAGAATCTGGAGGGTACAAAGAATTCCTGTGCATTCACTTTATGAAGTAAATAAATTGCCTGACTCCTCTTTAAATTTATGCAAAACCATGGGCTTTGATAGAGATCAGAAATAATTTATCGAAAGCAAAATCTGAGGAGAACCAGCTCTGAATTTTGCTTGTGTATTTTGCCCAATGTCTCTTTCTTCCTCTGTATTTTAGTATTATCAGTCTCCTGTGTCTACATTTGTTTCTTGAAATTATATAAAAAAATTTGAAGCTTTTAATAATCTGCCAATAGAACCTCTGCAGCTGAGTCTGCTAACCCCCCCCTGTGTATTCTCTAAAGGGAGCAAATTTGCATGTAGGTTTTTGAGTATGCTGAGAGAATGTTTCTGTTGAAGTAATTTTTTCCAGTAAAATCCCAGAGTGCTTGTTCAAGAGGCTGGCCTGACAGATGAACTTTCACAAGCTGAAAAAATTTAGTCTGGTTGTGTGCTTCCAGTGTATGTAGCACTAGCTCAACACACAGACCCATGCGAGGCTTTTCTGCAAAGCCTGGACTAGAGCCCAATGCCTTGTTTCAAACCACGCTCAGTCAGTCATTAACCTGCAGCAACAGGCAGCCAATTGCTATAACATACTATGGATCATGGACAAGAAAACCAAGAAGAAAGGAGTACTGAGCTGTTCCTACTTATGCTCCTTGCAGAAAAGTGTCTGGTTGCTTTGATATAGTGTAACTTACACGCTGGCAAAACATAATCAGGCTCAGGTGGAAGAGTCATGCAACTCCCTTTCTGCGGAAGGGTCAGAAGCAAGGATTCCCACTTCTGGTGCTTCAGGATTAAGTTAAAAATGTCAATAACTTCTGGGCCTTTAGATTCTCTATTTCTGGTTGAAAATGGAGAGATGCTGGAGAAACTACAGTATCTGCTCTGCTTCCACCCAAACCCCAGTTTTAGAGGAACTCACAGTGCCCAGGCAATACCATAGCACTTACAAGGTACTTCCATTTTGGTGACTAAAGCAGAATAAAAGCTTGTGATCACATGAGGAATGGAAATTGAGTTGACTCTGAAAATTTCTTCCAGAATGACTGTTGTGAAGGCACAAGGCTAAATAATGTGCTGGTGTGATTCCTCAGGAAAGGCAGCAGCTGCTGTCCCGTCACAGTGAATGTATGGCAGATCCATTCACCAGTCCAGTTTCAGAGCAAAGGTTGTGCGTAAGGTACTAGTTAGGAAAACACAGTATGGTGTCTTGCAGTCCAGAAAAAGGGACAGAAGAACCCTATGGCTTCTCTTTTCTTCCCATAATATAATTGGTGGTGGCGGACAGTCAGGTTTTAAAAGGTGACCATGTTTTAAAGGAAAGTGTAATTATAATCAAGTTTCACTTTGCAAGATGAATTACATTGCATGTACAGGTAACGCACTTTCACCTGCTCTTCTCTGATGCAATCACATCACATGTCATAATGTCTTTTAAGTTTCAATAAGTACACTGTTTAATTTTTTCCTGCTTTATAGTATTTTCTTCCTAAATCTTCCTCTAGATCCTGTAATACTCTTAACATATCTGCAAATCTACTACAGTAGCTACTTTATTTAAATAACAAGACTCCCCCTTTACTGAGGAATTAAGCAACTTTGTTGGCAGCAGTCTGGTAGGGTGCTTAATTCTGAAAAGGTTGTGCAAAACCCAGGCTAAACTATTGAAAGAATGTTTCAAAAAAAATAAGAACTGAAGGTTTGCTCTGTTGCAGAGCAAATAAACTTGCATTAGCTCTTCAAAGCAGACATCATTGTTCAATAGGTCTGAGGCAGTTGCTGCTTTCTCAGCAGAAATGCTTCTGATTCAGTTTGAACTAGTCCTCTGACATTTTTCATCGCATAAAATGATATCAGCAGAAAACTCCGAGCTCTACATAACCAAGAAACCATTATACAGTATTTTAAGTAAGTCCTTCTTTACTGAGGGACGCTATCAGTATTGCTTACACTGTATTTTTATGGCAGATATTGGAACTTACACTGTACTGCAGCCTACTAGGTTGGAAATCTTTGGTAATCAGGGTTTTTAGAAGGGACAAACTTGCCATCTCCTTGCAGCCCTCTCAGGAAGGTATTGAAAAAAATCTATTGATGTCTCCACACTGTCATAATTCTTGGGACTAGAGTTCTCATCATCTACTGCTAATCTTCTGAGATACTTCTTTGAACTGTCATGCTGTGGCATTTGGTCTTGGTATCAGTGACAGTGCAAATTTGCAAAAACACATCTTCAAGACATTTAGACAGGAGACTCAAAGGGTGGGCACAGTGGGATTTTACAGCATGTCCTGTAGGGCAATTTAACATGGTTTGTTCTCCCATCTGTCTCCAGCATCTTATCATGTTGCAACAAGGTGTCAGATCATCAAGAAAAAAGGCAAGATGGTGTCTGTAAAAGTAGTAAAGGTAAAAACATCTATAGGATTCTGTGACCTATGCAGTGGAAGGGAAGGTAGGCAGTCAAAGATGAACAAGAACACGTTGTTATTGCTTAGCTCTGTGTGGAGACAAGTATGCCTGCTCAGAGATACTAGCAGCCCAATCTCATTCCCACTCAGCTGGTGGAAGAAGTCCAATTCATATCAATTCATATTTAATTTCATAACTTGGCTTAGGTCACAATTACACACTAGGTAATAAATTATCTTTTTTTTTTTTGGGTATCATTCAATTCTGTACTGAAAAGCTGACTCAAACTTTATGTTTAATATAAAGTGTGGGTAAACAGTTGTGCATGTGTATCAGATTAGCATACATGCAAAAAAGTCTCAGCTTTTTCATTTTCCAAGATTTTGAGTAAATTCTATATTTTTTTCATACGCTGAAAAGTCTTTCATTACCAATGTTAATATAAAGAGAATACATTTAGATAACCTGTATCATTAAGTAATGATATGTATTCTACTCAGAGATATAATTTCAAAGGTGCAGTAATTTGGAATATTTATACCATGTCTAGTTTCCCATTACTTTAGTTTAAATTAAAAGAAATTCCTTAAACCTTAATTCTCTTTCCCAACCCTTTCAAAAAAATGAAAGCTTCCTTTCAAAGAGCTAGTGGTGTCAGATATTAGGGAGTTAATCTGGGCGTCCTTGGCTTAAAGTTGTTAATGTCTATCTCATCTGCTCTGTCCTATCATCTTCAATTTGTCAACAGTGTGTAGTAATATGTTTGATGCATTAGAAGTGAAAAAAAGATGGTGAAAAGCAAGTAAATATGTCAAACCCCATAAGTATTAAATCACCTCAATTCGTGTGGTAAAACCGGGCGACTCATTGGGTGAACTGAGGCCAGCTTGATTCACCACCAAAATGTGAATCTGGAACTGACATTGAATTTGCAGATGTGCATAAGAGAAATCCTTTGAGTTTTGAAATAATTGACTTTAAGGAGAGGCAAGAAGAATGTAAACAGTTGTTAAGCAGACCAAAGTTAATCAGTTATTATCATTACTACTGAAATTAGTCTCAGTTTGACATCATGTTGATTTCCTAATTATTTTGTCTAAATAAAGATTAAATTATTTTTTTAAATTCACTTAGATTACACAAATCCAGGACATTTCTGAACAATCTTCTTGCTTATAAACAAAAAAAGGAAGTGCAGTTTTTGCGTGTGCAAAAATTTTAATTTTACAGCTTTCAGGAGAGAATGAAGTATAAACACTGAAAGCAAACCAGCCAGAAAGTTATAGTGAAGAGTGCTGAAAATATCAAGCATATATTGAAAACACCAGGCACATAATTGTGTGCTGTGCTTGTAGAAAGGGCTCCCTAATTGTAAATTCGGGCTTTTGGATGCAATCATAAAAACAATGCTGTGGTGAAAAGAAAGGACAACGTCTCTCTTTCTTGCCTCTCTGTTTACGTAGGCTGTCATCCAAAGCTGTCAGAGAATAAAGCCCTATTAGCAGAGCTTTTCCAGGTGTTTTCTGTCTAGTGCAAGCTTACATACAGGCTGATTCAGAAGTGCAATGACTACAATTGAATTACCAATGTTCAAACTAATTTACGCTTCTGTTCTCTGGTATTCAGTTGAGCCACAGAGCATCTTTTTTGGGTCACTTAGATCCGCATCAGCCCTTCTAATGGGAGTGATGTACTTTACATGTCAACACAGACTAAGTTATCTGGCTCATATTTTCTCTCTTGGAATGCAAGACTTAAAATAGATGCCGTTTTAATACTTGGCTTTCATTTAAAGACCCATCTGCTGATGCCTGATGGAAACATTTTTAAACACTCCATTTAGAGATAATTTTGTTCATATGTTATAGATTTATTCTATTCCTATTTCTCCAGCTTAAATCAGCAGGAAATAAAAGGATTTTGTCTAATTAAGATTTCAGCCTTTTATTTTATTAGTGGCTCTAGAGTGCCTTTCAAAGCAATCAATGATACCGTCACAACAGGAAAACTGCTACCTGGTTTTTAAAAGCAGCGAATATTTATGTACCACCTTCCATACTGGTTTTTTAACACTAACCAGTATTAGTATAATCTAGTATTGTACCTGATACAAATGATGATGACATGACTAAGTTCTGAAAAGTGTCCGATTCTCAGTTTAGACATTTAGAGGCACTCTTGTTTTCAGAAATGAGTGGTTAGCATTTGGTGATGGTTGGCCTTACTGCGCTGTCTCCAGTTGGGCACTCGCAAAGCCCAGTGTCCAAATTTACTTTTTCCTTTGAATGAGTATTCCAGGCATCTGATACAGGTGGGATTTGAAGCAGCTAAATATGTGCGAGGAAAATGCGAATAACTGATAGCAAGAACAAAAATAGTAATCAGTTTTATAAATTATCACTGACTGTTCAAATGAAAAATAAGTTACAATTTGAGATCTGAAACCAACCTTTTTGTTGTTAAGGAACAATCTTTAACTGTTCCTTAATCTTTAATTGTTACTTAATCCTTTAATTCTGTGTTTAATATATGCTATCAGTTTTATTATCACTGTTACCAAGATTGTGGCAAACAGTCATGAATTATGGATATTAGCCAACAGAAAAATACCAACTTGAGTTAAAAAACTAGTGAAAGCTGTAATGGGCAAAGGGATACCTCTGCTTTTGCCAGAAATATGACCAAAAAATTTTAGGAGGACAGAACCATTTGCTGCAAAAGAGAAAGAAAACGGTCAAATCTCAAGTAAATAGGGTTCAGTTAGAGTGTCTAGGTCTTTTGGTCTTCTAATAATTCTTCTAAAAATTCTTCCATTATTCACTGTGCTGCCTATCATGTTGGGAAGTACATTATTGTCCTGTGGTATATTATAAAGGACTTTGGATATTTTACTCAGGGGGCAGGAAAAACAAAACTTGTGATGCTTAAAAAAGTAACACACAGAAACAAGAAACTGCCTATGGGTGCCTTTGCATTTATCAGTCATCAGGTGGGCTCCTCTCAGCAACCTCAAACTAATGTTGAATTGGTATTGCATTTTTAATCAAAATGCTCCTTTTGTATGTATCTCAAAGAGTGCTGGTCTTCGGCCCACACAATGACTGCTTGTTTGCTTCATGTTTATAAAATCTTTTAACAAGATACCTAGAACTTAAGCAAGGAGCTTTGGCCAACATTTTCCAAATGTCATTCACTAAAGCCTAGCACTTTTTCAGAGGTGCTGAGCATCAAAACTTTCTAGAGACTTGGAGAAATAATTGTTCTTACTTGGCATTTTGTGGCTAAGTATGGGTTTAAGCACCTTAGTTTAGGCACTCGGTATTTATATATTAGGATTAAGGACTACATGTTACAACAGTGAGCTACACAATTTCTATCGTATGCAAACAAGTAAGGTGAACGTTCAGGACAATATTAATGATCTCTTATGATGATGAGAAGGGTAATACTTTATGAGCATATAACATGTGGATAAAGCTAGTTTGTCTTGTAGGAATTTTTCATTCTGACTGTCTTCAGAGAAAATTGCAGGTGCTAGCTACCTGTCAGGAATGAGGTCATGCATAACGCCATGAGTCCTCCATGAATGAGCTCATCGATGTGGGCAGAATGAGTGACTGGCATCACCTCTGCCTTAGGTTTGAAAGAATCCTTGTTTTAGGACCACAGCTGTTGTGTGAACAAGGTCGGTGCAGGGATCAGCATGAGAGTTATTTCATTTTTTTCAACTTAATCTCCCTTGACTACCTAATGGGAAAAAAAAAAAATAAAAGGAAAAAAAAATCCATGTCCGCAGTGATGTTATGAAAACACAAAGCAAATCATTACTACCTGTATGTGAAGGTATCACATACATGGGATCCCATGGCATCAGCTGTTAACTGATTAAACTGTACCAGAAGTAGTATGTATAGGGGTCAGTTTTTATAAGGTCAGGTCTGGATTACGTGTTTTATAGAACAGCACTAAGCAACAAAGTTTGCTGTTGAGTCATTATGGAAGAAGTGATGCTGACTGGAAGGGAGGGCTTGCCTTCAGATTTCAGGCCTGAAGCCATAAGAGGCCAGGATTTCTCAATGTGAGAAATGTAAAGCAGAGTTCATGTAAGTGTGACTAACTTCTAGGATTCAAGGACATTATTAACATAGGATTTGAAGGATGGGGAAAGGCTCATTACAAAATCTGATTTCATTCATATTTCAAAGTTTGCCTCTCTTTTTGGTCAGGTTTTGGTTTCTTTATTGGTATTTTCCCCACAAAATTGTCTTACTTGTATTACCTAAAAAGAACATCTTCTCTAAGTCACAAAATAGGAATAAGAACATTGGAACAGCATTTCTTGACACACAGGTTCTTATTTTCATTCAACTTCAAACTCTGAGCATCACTAGTCTCCAAATAAATTTGTTTGTCTTTCATGTTCTACCAGTCAAATGGCCTCATCACAGGAAAAAGTTCTAGAAGTGAGACATTTATGGAGTTTAGGTTGTCCCATGCTTAGGTAGCAGCTCAGTGGTGGTGTTCAGGATTGCAGGTTTAGTCAAAAGTGTGCATGTTGCAGCTAAGCCTCATTTTATTCTCTGACAGATAAAATGCTCAACTTTTTGTAACATAACCTGAGACTTCTATCGACAATACCCTTGCAAAGACATTTATCTACTCCCATCTTTCAAAAATAATATCAAAGGTAATTACTCCTTATTGCTATTAAGAGAGAAAGCATCTTATGCTTATTGCAGTGTTTGTATATGGGCAGATTCCACAAACTAGCCAAAGAACTGGAAGTTCATTTCCTAGCTGATCTGCTAGTTATTTCTCTATGTGCAAGTGCACTGACACCTGCATGAAATTAGGCTTAACTTCACTCAGTTTTGTCTTAAGATACAATTTTCAGCTATTTTCCATGAGTTTATAGAAGCTTATTTAGCTATTAACTAGCTTTAAAAGTATTTAATGACTTAGAACTTGTACAGCATTTGAAAAACACTAATAAATTGTTCTTGATATTGAATGTAGTAACAAAAACAGCCCATGAAAAACAAAGATGCAGGAAGAAACACAGTACTGTGGTGATGGAAAACATTTGCTGTAACTTTCAGCACAAACATAAGCCTTTGTAACAAGGTACACCTGGTATCACTTAACCCTTCCCACAGCTGATTTTCTATGGTAGGTTATTGCCATCTCCCTGTATGATTTAGAAGCCTGATGGAGTAGGGTTGTTTGGTACTTTGTGTTTCTAAGCAAATTTGATTTCATTTAAAAGATTTGGGTTTCTTTTCTGTTTGTTTTTGTTTCTTTTCTGTTTCTAAGTACAAAAATCATATAGTCTCTGAGGGACATCTAGCTTTTAATGAAAAATGCCGTATCTGAAAATTGGCAAGACTGCAACAAGAAGTCCTTTCCCTTCTCTATGCTTCTTTGGTTTTCTCTTCCTTATTGGTAGAGCCAAGCAGCTACAGCCCTAGAGAGGCCACTTTGCAGCTTGCTACACCTCCTTACCTCCTTCTTCCAAGTGGTAAGTGCTCTTGATTCCTGCTATATCTTTTTTAATACCTTTTTCTTTTTTTTTCCTCTGTCACTCAAGGAAACAGTAAGAATGGAAATACGAGTTTCTAGACCAGAAGGAATGCTAAAGCTTTAGAAGTGGATTTGTATTTTTTGTTCAAGTGTAATTCTTCTGAGAGAAAAGTAATAATGAGTGCATTTGTATATACACAAATAAATGATTTTAAAGATTCATGCTGATGCGCTTTCTGCCATGCGACAATTTGGGAACAACCCACTAACTGAGGAAAGATTTTATTTTCTTCCTTAGAGATACATACAGCATCTCTGTGCCGATGACATGAGCTTCTTTAGTTCCTAGGAACTTAGATGTGTATAACTAAAAAAGAATGAAAAATCAAATTTACTTGCTTGAATTTAAAATTGTCTTCAAAGATATCTGAAATTGTTTTCTGTTTTAAAAAGTGCTGATAATTTTTTTTTTTTTTTAATGTAGGGGACAGAGAGAGCATTTTACTGTTTCTGGATACATTTGCCAATGTTCCCCTTCTTTATACTATGCATGCATACACATTTCTCCCGCCCTGCATCTGTTAATAAGATAAAGGCAGAGATGTTACAAAGATACTGCTTAGCTCCCCATCTCTTGGAATCAGGGAAGTACATTAGAATTCTAGAATTTTAAATCTTATTTAGTAATCCTGCTTATGACCCTCATATTTCAGGAAGGCTTGAAATAACCCTGAAAAATGTAAACTAAATGTAACTCAAATGCAACAGTTCTTGAAGAGACTAAAACAATAGCTTTAAAAATGATTAATAGCTTTATAAATTTTGATGGCATATCAACTTCACAAGCTGCTAGTGCCACCTCAGCAGGTGACTGTAGAAGATGGAGCACCTAATGTGTTTACTTCCGAAGTGTGTCTCTTCCCAGGGCTGGGAAGAAAGGTAGCTTGTGTTCCTAGTCCGAGGGGCCTCTTTTACCAACCTATGGGCAAAGTAATCTACCTGGTGTTTCCCATGTCTTTCTGTGCTATAGAGGTGGATTTACAAAACATGAAGAGCCATGCTGCACCAAAGATTCTTGAGATGCCTTGATTTGATGCCACCTGCCTCCTTTCTTTTCTCATTTAATAACAACATATACTGAGATGAGAAATCGTAGAATCATAGAGTGGTTAGAGTTGGAAGGGACCTTAAAAATCATCAAGTTCCAACCCCCCTGCCATGGGCAGGGACACCTCTCCCTAGAGCAGGTTGCTCAAAGCCCCATCCAGCCTGGCCTTGAACACTTCCAGGGATGGGGCATCAACAACTCCCCTGGGCGACCTGTTCCAGTGCCTCACCACCCTCACAGTAAAGACCTTCTTCCTAATATCTAATCTAAATCTCCCCTCTTCCAATTTAAAACCATTACCCCTCGTCCTGTCACTAGACTTCCTGACAAACAGTCCCTCCCCAGCTCTCCTGTAGGCTCCCGTCATAAAACATTCACAGCTATGATGTCTCTATTTTTAGAGAGTTACTTTAAAGATCATAGTTCTTAATATTGCTGTATGGACTGAGATCATGTTCTTGAAAATAACCTCAGTTGGGAAAGTCTTTGCAGATACCGTGAAAGGTGTCTGTATCTGAATCAGTTCAATGCTCCTTTCTTAAGTAAGTCGGAGTGTTATATGAAGGAAAAGTGGTAAAATGGTCCTTGTATGGATGGTTTCTATATTTTATTGAAAGCATAAGGACTTAATACAAATGTTTGAAAATTGCAAAGTTTTATATGCCTGCAGTGGATGTAGTTTAGTTTCTAAAACCACAAAAGTAAGACAGAAAGGACTCTATGTTAAAGGAAAAGGTATGTGTTGATGTAAAAGGCAGTACTGCTTATGACAGTCTGAAGACCACTTTTATCTTTTTTCTGTGGTCTGGCGGGAACTCTCTGGCGCTTATTTATTTTTGAATCTGTAGACTTCAACATTTTAAAGGAAGTTTTACTATTTTATAAGGCATTCTGTTACTAACTAATTCTGCTTATTCCCTAAGATGCATGAGTGGAACTGAATAAAAAAACCAACCAAACAAAAAAAGCCAAGCAAACCAACCCAACAGAGAATCTGCTATTTTAATAGTAGTTAATACAGTAGACCGCATGATAAATTTTCAGGTTTTTACTACCTGTTGCACTTTTCTGACAAGTCTGTCTTTGGCAACGGAGCAATGATTCCTTCACCTGTTTTTTTCAAGTAAATTTACTACACTGTCATCTTGCTGGACAATGGCATGGTACTGGAATCTGTTTTTCCCCTAATCAATTCAGTGGGGCATGCACGCCACTGAGGCTGGATGCAGGTGGTGCATAGGAAGGGAAGCTTGACAGGAATGTAACTATTTCAGCATAAGATCAACAGTGTGGTGGGTATGTTGGACATGCCATGTTCAGTGGTATTCTTAACATGGCAACCTATTCTTTTGTTCAGCAACCCTAGTGAGAGACCTGATGTCTCTTTGAATAGATTGGTTTCCTGCTTCTTCCCCTGGTATCTGACTTAGACTAGTTGACAGAATAGTCAAATACTAGGGGGAAAATAACCCACAACATCAATAAAACCAAACCATTACAGAAATGTTCTTCTGATTTTTTTGACTGTCTTTAGGCTTCTTTGCTCAAGTTCTAAGCCACAAATACGTTCTTTGTAGCAGCCAACTCCAACTGACTCCAGCGGTCTTTTAAACCTGTGATGGCAACTTCTGGCCCTTCAAATGAGAAGCTAAGCAATCCCTTACTGAGTGAAGAAGAAATATCTTTGAAATAAATATCTGCCATGAGGACAGCTCATATTTTGAATGCCAAATATCAAAAACAATTAACAGTGAACATGCTGAAAACTGAACCCTACTTGAATAGAATTCCAATTACAAACACTCAACAGGAGGAGATAACAATCTAGTATTTATCAAGGGAAAACACTATCACCTTTTTCTAGCTAGAGTTTTTTTATGATCAGGATTCATATTTTGTCATAGTGTTAATACAGAATGTAATAGACTATAGAAAAAGCTTTGAAAATAAGCATACAGATCACTTAAGCAGCTTTGAACACTTTTCCCCATAGGATGCAAGTTGCTGTAGGTCATTGTATCCTTTTACTTGAGGAAGGATGAAACCTGAGTCAAAACTAGGTTAACTATTGGGCTGAAGCTGGTGAATTCTTCCATCGTGCTCAAAACCAATGTAACACCTGTGTGGGTAAAAAAATAATCCAGTCTGTGAGCTAATGATGTTAGCAAAAGGTAGTTTCAAAAAGGAGTATGAACTCCTATCTTTGTCTGCTTTTTCAAACTAGACTATTCCTAGAGACTTTTTTTCCCCCCTCAATACCAGCCTATCCCCAATTCCCTTTCCCATCTCTCCTTTGATCAATCGAGAGTCTAACTAGAAAAAGTCTGCTTTGTTAATGGAAGTTACCTTTAGATGACACCCCAACAGCTGTAGTCTGAGTTAGCCAACAAAGAATCCTGGTATGATTTTTTACATGACAAGTTAGAGGAATGACAAGTGGTGTAGTTAATTCTATTTTTATTTTTAACATTCAGATCACCCTAAAGTGGAATGCTTGCTGAAACTGAATTATGTGTTTACCATTGCTATTAAGTTTCGTTAGTCTAAACTGAGTCCTTGAGGGATAGCCTCATAAAGCAGGCGTTCCCAAAAGAGCAATCTGTTATTCTGGAACATGTAACTGTCCTGGGACANCCCCCAACCTATGTAAAAAACCCCAACAAACTGATGTTTGGTAGATGTGCTGTCAGCGAAGAATATAAGAGCAAGTTCCTAAACTGTATTGTCCCCTGTATTTCTACTGAGGTTCTTTTCCTACCTCAATTGATAATGAGGAAGCAAGATTGGATCCCAAATGGTTCCTTTACTGTATCACCCAGCTGGATTGTCTAATGTGCTATGTGAGCAGCAAAACCAATGAATTTTTATTTCTTCTGGATTTGCGTTCTTTACTTTCCTGAGGCCAAACTGAATGACTAACAGATGAATTTTGTCTGTCTTTCCCTCTGTGAGGATGCCAAGTTGTGTGTCTACCCACTGCTCGCCCACTGATTTTCAGGAACTGGGCAAAGATATAATTTTCTTTTAGACTTAAGGCTTCTTTCAAGATGAGTTCCAAATTGCCCAGCAAGCTGAAAAGTTATTTGGGGGAAGGGTAGGAATAATGGGTAGACAAGGAACCATCACACTGAGATAAACATTCCTTTCTATATAAAACAACAAAAAGAAAGGTACGCCTTGCATGCACTATTTCTCAAGAATAACATTGTCTACAACCATATTAGGGGCTTCTTGGATAAAAAGTCCTGCAATCCACGTAGAAGACTGAAAAGACTAGGAATGGTATGTGGCACCAGTAAACACACAGGCTCGGCCAAGGCAGTATATGAACTATCAGCCTCTAGCATTTTTGGTAGGATGCTGAGGAATTACAGATCTTGCTGTTGGAAATGTATGTATACTGTTTTGAATCACACCTACATGTAGAAGCATTCCAGATTGTCAGAGGTGCCAAAACTTTTGCTATCTAGCCTGGTGGACATATCTTCTCACTTTTCTCTTTGAAGTGTGTTCTTGGTTTAGCTTGCATATACTGTACAGTGATTTAGCACTTTTTAAAAATCTGTTGTGTTTTTTTTAACATGCTGATGTAATTGCAAAAGCATGTGTGTATCGCTTATTCCTTTCACCTTTCTACTGAACTGAAATACTTAGCATTTCTACAGCCAGCCATATGATCACTTTAACACTGCATCTAGAAGAGGGTTACTGCAGTAAATCAGATGACCTGCAAAAACAATGGATGCAGCAAACCACTGTTCTAATAATATGTTTTTACAATGGTGGCTTCAGGTAAGGATTATTTTGGTCCTGTTCGTGATTCAGCCTCTACAATATAGTAAAACCCTGTCTTGACTCGGAATCTTCCATCTGTGGGAACGTATGTCGGAGAACAAGAGACATTCAGAGCCAAATGCTGCCATAAGTTACTTGTAGGACCTACCCTCCTCCTCTACAAAGGCACTGGACTGTGACTTCTTACCCCATTCTTCCTGTGGCCAAAGGGTAGGGATGAAGTGAAAAGTCAGAATTGCAAGGGAAAGTTTCTGAACTGATCTAGGACCTTGATTTTGACAAATGAATTGCATTTTGTGCTTTATTGCAACCTTCTATCTTTTTTTTTTTGGTGCTTACATATGAATGTGTAACGATTACGTCTGAGCAAATAAAACCACTGTAGGTGTATAGCGATATCAGTAGAATTACTGGTGCTTATCCTCTCCGATTCTGCAGCTTTAAGTATGTAAGAATGAGCACACTGTAGGGAATTAGACCCTTTCAATTCCAGTTTCATAGCATGGGAAGGTGATATAATGCTACCGATCTTGCAAGACTAAAGGACTAAAGCACCAGTAGGTGTTCATTATGTTTGCATGGAACCCTGAGGCAGGAGATAAAGTAAATGTTAAGGGCTATTGATCAGCTAAAGGCTGAAATAGCAAACACCTGTTTTTCTGGAGTCTCAAACTCCATACGCTTATTCAGCTGAATACAGAACAGGAACACAAATTAATTGTTACTTTTTGCCTTAGTTATGGATGTAATGTCATCAAGAGAAATTACTGGTCTTTCCCCCCACCCCCTCCTTTTTTAGTTGGGTAGCTGCAGAAACACCCTGAACATGGTCTAGAAATGATTGTGAGCAGGACTACAAACAAGTTTGCTAGCTCAGTTAGTGTTTATTTCATTTTATCCTACTATTATTGCATTTTTAGCCATTTATCTTTTTTCCAAAATGTGACTCATTGAAGTATGTTTCCTAGCTGCACTGCAATCTTTGTGGTACAAACCAGAAACAGAACATGTCTGGGTTTTACTTCAAACTTCATCTCATAAACATTGTGCAAAGACCCCATGTAAACACCCTAATTGAGTTAGCATTTAAACTCATCATAGATTTATCCTTTAATAAATTAAGATCTTACAGATGCCAATAAACCAATCTGTTTCATGAGCAAAGAAAAAATGAACTCTGGGTAGAAATAAATAAATGCTAACATTTTCAAAGGTTCCTATCTGTAGAAAACAGTGAATGGTATCCCAACAGATGATGTGAAAACGACTGTCTAATCTGTACCCATCACATTATGAAGAAGACATAAACTAAACCCTTTGTTTTAAACGCAAAAAGATTTGTCCTCACTTTGAAGAGTGGGTTGTAACATTTGTGACTTACACTGGCATCTACTGAAGGACTAGAGGATCTACCTTAAAGCCCTTTCACTCAGAGGTTGCTTTCTTACCGTAAACTTACAGTGCCATAAAGAAGTACTGATCCACCATTGAATAGTCAAGTATTATTGCTTTTGAAATACTTCCTAGAATTTTGTGCATTAGATTGTCTCCTTCATGCAATACAGTATGTGTGCCTGTGCCCAAAAAGTCGGAAAGCACATGTGTTCCTTTCATTGCCTCTTTTAATTATTTCCTTCCCTGTCTTGTATTCAGTGGTGGAGGTAGAACAACAGAAAGACAAGCTTGTTCCCTTTTTGAAGGCTTTTTTTTTCTTTTTTTTTTTTTTTCCCCTGAGCAGGGAAGTGACTCAAAGCAAAAAAGTGTTGGCAAGTCCAGTGACCTATGAAATCAGTCAGAAATCAGATAAATCAGCTAAGGAAACAACTACAGGAAATAATTTTAAAAAATACAACTTTCTCATTGCTGCTTTAGCTGTGTTTCTGCATTGGAATCTTTCCATTAGATGCTCATAAGAAAAGCTATAAAACAAATTTGGACCATAACATACGAATTTACACATAGTTTAAGAGAAACACTTCATTTGAAATGTTCAGTAGACCCTACCGCAGAGGTGGGAACCTGCTTTAAGAAACCATATATCCTCTTTTCAAAATATGTGACAACTATAAAACTTTGACATGCAATCATAGGATGAATCCAAGACAGTTTAAAAAGGAAGCCAAAGAAAGAAAGATGACAACTTAATTGTGTGAGAACAGGTTTGGAGTTCAGGTCTGTAGGCTTTTATTTCTTTATATGTTTTAGAGAATTCATGTGTCACACTACTTTCCCTTCTTTAAAAGTATTTTATCTGATTAATATGTCCTCTTGAAGAACATTCAAGTGGAGTGTTCATGTGAAACAACACAGAGTGAGTAAGAACATCATGCAATCAAACATACTGGTATTTGGGGAAATAACTGCAGAGACTGATTATGTTAAATACTATCACTCATCAAAATCCTCAGACAGTATTACTGCAGGCTCTGTAAGCTTTGGTAAATTAATGAAAGCAGATACAAAATTGAGTCTTCCTACTCTGTCAAAAAAGCTACAGCATTTCTTTTTCTGTCTTTTGGAGAAAATCTGTCTTGACAGCATGAATGGGGGGTGGAGCAAAAGGAAAACTACTCACTAGGTTGCCCTGCGTATTTATTTTAGCAACTACTAGGTGGCTGGCAGAGCTTAAGTGTCAGATCTGACAGATCTGGGAGACCAGGTGTTGTAAGTAAGTAACACTATGTTTGCTTTGTGTGGGAGTTAAAAATTCACCGGAATTTTTTGTTAGAGGACTTGGCGATGACCTCCACAATCAAAACTTGCCCTCTGCTCCTCACAGTTAGATGCTGTCATCAATCATTTCACACCCAAAGAGTGATGGTGGTTTGTGCTGCTGTGTATAGAGCTGGGAGAGCTGTGGTCTTAGTGTTATTACTAAATTACTCGAGGAAGCTGTATGGGCTGAGCTGGTGCTGCAATGGACAGCACAAACAACAGCGAGGTTTTCATCAGCTTTCAGAGCCTCTCCTGCTTGCCACAGACTGTGCCTCTACTGAGTTGATTTCCATGATGTACAGCAGCTAAAGGAGCTGGGATGAGGCAGCAGCTAATAAAAAAATAGCCTGGAATATTAACTGAAGCTTAAATGGAAATGGTTTATGTCAAGCTGGCTTCTATGGCAGATGCGTATTAACAACTGCTGAGCCACAGAGGTTTTCGATTGCTCTGTTCAATGTAAAATCCCCAAGGCTTATGAAAGAAGGTGGTTTGTCTGTGTGTGAATAGACATGGAGTGTCTGAAGCTGCTCACCACTGAATTAGAGGGCACTTGCCTTGCAACTGTTCTGGCTGGTGAATAGAGATTCTTTTGCTGGCTGGAAAGGGAATGAACGAGCTCGTAACCTGGCTCTGCAGTGAGTCTTTCCAGGAACAACATAATTGCATTATAAATAATTTATTTTAGATGTCAAAAAATATTGAGAATGAATTACAGTTTGTTGTATTCACTTGATTTCATCCTATTCACTGGACTGCTTCAAGGTGATGCCATAAGTGAGCTGGGAAGCTGTCACAAAGTATACATTAAGGTGCCTGATGTGCTTTCTCATGGAAATTTGGACTTAGGAAACTTTTTTCCTCTGCATTTATCAAAGAAGTAGCTTAGGCTGTGGAGTTACCTGGCTCCAACAGAGGAGGAATTGCCATCCCTCTCCATTCTAAAGGATGATGAAAGGAAATCAGGAAATGTACCTCAAGACAATGTTCCTCCTGTGCTTTAAGAGCTGATGGGTTGGGTCATTAAAGAGGCTTCATCTACTTTGGATAAGCCAGGATGCAAATCAGCTAGCTTTAAGCAGTGTTATATTGCTCACCCATATCTCTGTTTTATACTTGCTAAACTGATCACAATGTGTTTGGGGGTGTGTGACATCTCAGGTTTTGGCCTTTCCAAGGATGGCATCACTGAAAGCAGGAAGAATTGTGGGCTGGTGTGACCAATGATTACTGTGCTGCTAATTTGTGAAGACACTGATGTTCAGTGCTGCCAAATATTCTGAATGACTTTTCCCTTTCTTAAAATCAACAGGTATACATTTTTCTATGCATGTCATGATTAAAAAAAGCCCCTCTTCTAAAGGTTCATGTATCTTTAAAAATAAAAATTGGCTGTCAACTGATGATCACCCAATTTTCTGTAGTTCTAGGCAAACATATTTCATAGGAATTTTGTTCTGCTTTTCTTCTTTTTTGAATGTTCTTAAGGTTCTTTAAAGGATATAAAGATCAATTTTTTTAGCATGGATTTTTCATTCCAGGTTTGCTTGTCTTTCCTCTCACTTACTAGCTATCATTGCTCAAATTAATGGTGCTGAAGTAAGCAGCACCCAAGACAGTTACAACAAACGAAAGTCACTGATTTTTAAAAAAAACACCACAAAGTCACTGATTGAGCTCTCTGAATTTTAATTAAAATAAGGTATTGATGCACGTCTTCTTGCTATTCTTTTTTTTTTTTTCTAAAAGAGAAGCAAAAGATTTAGTAAAATCACATTGCCTTGTGTAAGTTACAATTTATAGATACTCTCTAGATTTGCACAAATTAATTGTAGAACTATTTCTTTTACTCTTCTGTGTGTTTTAGCTTCAAAAACAATTGTGTTAGAAGAGCAAGTTCCTTTGCTGTCAAAGGGATTCTGTCAGAGACAGTACTAGAATGAATTGGGGCTGAAGCAGTTTGGCGGATATAATGCTCCAACTTTGCCCTTCACTTTGTAATCGGTATAAATGTGTCAAAACAAAGGACACATCCAAGAATATTTCTATCCCTTCAAAGAGACAGACAGAATTACAACCAAATTCTTTCATCATTTTTGTTTTATATTTGGCCAGTCTTTTGAATTAGGTAATGGAAACTTAATCCTTCCCTGCTGCAAATTGTTTTGCAAGATCGAGTAAGGAGTCCACCTGCTCAAATTTGAAGAACAAAAAGATATTTAACATTTGTTGTTCTTCTATGAAAATGTTCCTAAATGCTCTGGCTAGGTCCCTTCAAGGCAAAGCTAAACTTCAAGATCAAGAATTATATTTATCGTGACCTATAGTACAATGATTTCATCAAGGTAGCAGACTTGGACTGTTTATGTTAGAAGGCTATATAATTCAATCTGACAAGGTTAATGCTTCCAATTAGCAAACTGCGTTTAAATTCCTGTCTTGACCTGACTCTTTAGATGTCCAAAAACACTCAGGCCATATTTGGCCTGTGATTCCTTACGAACCAGAGATTCTGCAGGAACTACAGAGGGATCTCTTCGCAAACACGCATAAGGATTTTATGTTGCTGAGTTTGCACACAGCCTGCTGAATGGTAACAAATCTTTTCCCCCAACTGCTCTGTCAATATCAGAACTGCTTGGAATGAACTGGTGTGGGCTACTGCTTCTATAGCGTGACTGTAATTGTTGTGTGTGAATACTGTACCTATATGTGATACTGTTCTGTGTACATTCATACAGCACAGATATAGTTTTGTGTTTGGTCTCCACTGAGTCCAGAGCATCCCTGTATTTTTCTTCTCTTTCTTATGTCCACTTATTTAAAAGGACAAATCAATAGTGACATGATATATGGTGAACTTGCTGTTCCTTGTGGGATGCTCTTCCGGCCGTCTTTCTAACCTGATTCGAGAGAGCCAAGCTTTGGTTTTAACAAACACTGTCCCTGAAGTTAACACTGAAGATTTATATTATTGCAAATGTTCAAAGATTGCCAAGCACCTTTCGGATGTATTCTTCCCATCTGGTACACAAAGAGCAATAAAAAAAAAGGAGGCTACTAGAACGTTCTAAAATTGTCTGCCACAGATTTCCATGTGGTGGAATATCCTATTCTGTGAATACCTGCTCCTGTTGACAGTGCGCCCACTGGATTCCTGAAGTGCCCTGGCACTAAGGAGGAGGAAGAATTCTTGAGTGGAAGAGGAAATAAGAAGAGACAGGAAATGACTGACTGAACAGAGGGAGAAAAAACCTCCCTGACAGAGTAAGCCGGGATGTGTCCAAAGGAAACATTGGAATCTCCCTTCCCAAGGGACTTCAAACACTAAGCACTAGAAAAAAATGTACTAGAGGGAACAATACTTTGTTGGCAGAAAAATGGGCTGGATGATCTAATTATTTTCCATCTTTAACGTGTCTAAGTTTATGAATAATACAGATCTCTCTAGCTGCTTTTTTTTCGAACTAATTTCCAAAATATTTTAAGTTGGAAATTATTTCCTTTAAAAGAAATTGTATTACTAGTTATGACTTTTATTTCATCAGTCCCAAGGCTCAAAAAATTCTGACCTTTCCTGTAAGCTATTCTACTTTCCAGATCTGTGACATGCTAGGTGTAGAGCTAAGCTATATGAACATTTACAGCTGGTTCCTACAGTGCGTGTCTGCAGAGCTCTGAGGGCAGTCATACTTAAGTTTCTGGTGTTCTGTATTTAGTAATTCTCTGCAAGTTAACCTGTGAAGTTTGGATAATAATCTTTGAAAAGCCTTGATGTTGTAGATTTCATTCTCTTGCTACCACAGATTTTTCCTGATATAATGAAAACAACTGCCCCATTATCTCTACAGATGCGAGGCAGTGTGAGCAGAGTTTGTTGCAGGCAAGCATACATCACCTATACGTCTTCAGACTTGGTAGTATTCATTTAATACGGGAACAGAAACATAGAGGATATTTTTGCTGAAATGTAAGTTTTATGGGTTTTGTGTTGCGCCAGTAATTTACTTGAGCAATGAGCCTTCACCTTCCCTAGCCCTTATTTCTATAGCTCAAATGCAGCATAGTTAATACTGTTTCCATACAACTTTTGATTTACTTAGAGTTTCTTATGGTACCTTTCCCCAAAATGAAACTTTCATGTATTAGCATGCATACATGCACATGTGTATACTTGAATAGATAAAAGCTTCAGTCTGAAAAATCGAAGATGAAAATACCAGCAGCTACTAAATTCTGGTCCCAGAGTGAAAGGTATTACATAAAAGATTCACTTTAACTACAGTCACTTCACTGACTGAGGTACCTGTAGCTGCTTTGAATTAGCATCACAGGACACCTAAAGCAGATCAGGTAAGAAATGTGAATACCTCTTACACTTAAATAGCAAAATTTTAAGTTTTTTAAGGCAGAATTCGTATAGCTCTATCCTTGAGTTCAATGAGCATTGCTAAGGACTTTTCAGCCTGTCATTACTTCACAAACAGTAAGTAGCTTCCCATCCTAAATCCCACGTCAAGGAATGTATCATCAGCATGTTTTCACAAACAGGAACTGAGCACTGTGAAGTGCTAATTCATCTTGTAGACTCAGTATTAGTAAAGTCACACCTGAAAGAGCTGAATGGAGGAAATAAATTGAGTCAGTTTCAATTTGGTTTAACATTTGTCTAAATCACTGAACTTTTTCTAAGAAACCTGGCTCTGTTTTGTGCTTGGATGTTTGAATGGTTATTTGGCTTAGGGAGGATTCCTCTTTTCAATTGAAAATATTTTCACTTTAAAAAAATTCCTACTGTGTTTGTGCAGCAAAAGTTTAACTATTGTGAAGCACTTCAGTAAGAAAAGCACACCTCTGTTTGGTCTCTACATATACAAATTGTGAAATCTTCTCCTGGCCACCATAAAAAAAAAAAAAGTTATTGGATGGTGGTGTTTGAGGTTTTTTTTTAATACAGTGATTATTAGAGTAACACATCTCTAAATTTGGGCATCTGATGAAGATCGGAGTGTTTCTTTCTTTTTAAATAAACAACATTATCTTTGAGGCTAGCCTCCCTCTACAAAGTGGAAGTCTTCAGGCAGTTTTAAGCTATGTGCTTGAATGTCCGAGCCTTTTGACAGTCTTAGGTATTTTCTCTCTGCCCATGCAAAACCACAAATTTCTTATTGAGGATGTGATTTCAAGTTCACCGAGACTTTGAGTAGAGATTCAAGCTTTAAAAAAATCTTTACCCTAAAGAATGTGTAGAACCTTCCTTGAAATCTGCCTATGATTACCAAAACAAGGGGCTTGTTATGTATGCATTTGAAATATGTTATAGATATGAACTAGTTCTCCAGCTCTGAAAAAAGACTGCACAGAGAAACTTTGCCAGATGACACCAGGTCGTTAAGTACTTTGTGAGAAATGTCTTGGCCTATTCTAGTTACTGAGGAAACTTGCTTTCCACTTCAGTGAGGCCAAAATTTCATAGTTGGATGATGCCCTGGAGATTATCAAGAACACTAAGAAAAGTTTCCCATCACCTCTGATTAATTACCCAGAGTAACAAGTGTTCCCCAGGGCATCTTTATGTCTCAGCTATAGATAAGCACTCCTAAGTGAATTTTAATGAAGTGCAAACTCTGCAGCAAGAAGGATAAATTTGCCATTACAACCATCTCACTTCAAAGTCACTGCTATAAAATAAATCAGTTGAGAATCCAATTCATGATGAAGTTAACACAATGTTATCTAAAAAGTGAGTACTGGTTTGGATTGTGCTGAGTAAACATACAACTTAATGTTCCCTGGTGGATTTGAGACGTAGTCTGTACAGTCACAAGCAAAGGACAGGCATTAAGACTGATCACTTTTCATTATGGAAGTGCACATACATGTTTTAGTATATGCAAACCTATATATAGTGCGGTCACAGCCTAGGTTCTCTCAGGTACTAATATCCAGTCCATGTCTACGGTGATCTCATAAGCTCAAGGGAAAAATGAATGTGTTTTTCCACAGTCAATGTGAAAAGTGTTCTCGGAGAATGTTAGTTCACTACACTGTAAAGAATTCAAACTTCTAGCATTGTATGTTCCTGTTGGCAGCCTGGCAGCATAAAACTAGAATAATAGTCATTGCTGTCTAATACAGTAATGCTAAGAATTCAAGATTTTTCTGGGTTGGGGAGGATAAAAGAAGGGAAGAAACGCCCTAAAAAAGCTTCAGCAGAAATTAATTTCATGTATCAGAGTTATTTGTAGAGGAAGGAACTATATTGGCAAGAGTGTGGGATGTATCCGTAAAAAAGTAATAATATATATACATAAAAATTTGCAAACCTTTCTATAGTACAAATACAGATTTTTTTTCTTTTTTATTTTTGGCTATTGCCATTTACCTCTTCCTACCAGTTAATGCAATTGAAGTATTTACTACTGTCAATGAGGATATGTATCCAATTATCTGAAACAGGTGGGGTTTTTATTTAAAGAAAAAAAAGAGACAGTACCTATCTGTTATAATTGCTGTGTTACAGCATGTAATTAACTCAGGAAAATCATGATCAGGTCAGGTCAGTACATTGGAAATGATTCTATTGGTAGATTTGGTATACAAGTTCTTCATTTGGATAAACAAAACCATTGCCCTTCCCAACACACTATGCTTTACTTATCCTCTCACAACAGCAGAAAAAAAAAGTTTAAAAGAGTGGTATTTGTTTAACTGCAAGTGAAAACTCATTTGGGTTATATTTTCATTTTGCTGATTCATGTTTTTCAGTCTTTCTTTCTCCTTCCTTTTTAGTCCTAAGCTGAAGAACTGCTTTTCTTAAAATTGATGTGGAGGCTGTGTATGTTTTGAACATTTAGTTTTCTGTTGTTATTTATACAGAATGTGAGTTTGAGAGAGCTGGAATAATGGAGAAGCAAGTGTCTGTTAAAAATCTGCATAATTTGAAAATGTTGTGTGTAGACTTTTTTGTAATCCGTCAAGAAGTCCCTTGTGAGTGGGGAAGCATAATTTGTCTCTTTTTATAGATAGGTAAACATAGAAGTGGAAAAGCTACATAATTATAAAAACAGACAGATGGTCCCTAATCTTTGACATGAAAAAGGAGAAAGGAGGTGGTGGAATTTAAATTTAAAAAAAAAAATTGCCAGAAAACCTACCAGGATCACTACTGAGTTTATCCAGGGAAAAGTTTTGATGATTCACAGGTGGGTCTTGAGCTGCCAGTCTTTTAACTTTGCTTGCTATGCATGTAGTGCTGCCCATCACCTGTTGTTAATTATAACATTCCATAAATCTAATGCTAGAAGCCTAGCAGTGAGACAGTGCCTGTACTGGCTTAATGGATGCTCTAGGAAAAAAAATAATTTTTCAAGAGTTTATTCCTGGATGAGCTTCTATGGACCTGGCATTGTCATGAACTGATATTTCTATTAAGAAAAACACTAGTGGATGCCTTTAAACAAGTAAGGTCCTGGCTTTATACAAGCGTTGTGGTTTCAAGCACCATAGCAAAAAACACTATGATGGGAAGCTATCATTTAATAAATCAAAATAGCTTGCTTGGTAATAAATATTTTTCTTAGAAACCAAAATACTCTCCTTCCTACGAATCATATAACTTCCCAGTTCCTGCATTTTTTGACATTACTGGAGTAACAAAGGAACGTGGGAAATAACTCAGCATGGTGAAATCATTCAGTTTAGCTCTGCCTACACTGTGGTTAGAACCAGTTAAAAATGTGTGATTTCAGGGAGAGGTGATCAAATTCTCTTTTTAAAGCAGCCACAATTTGGCTGACCTGCACAATGCTACCTTTCTTAGATGAGGAAAGTGTTTAGTTTTGACTAAATCACTTCAGTTTCGTTCCTCAGCTTTATGTTCTACAAAGAGGTGAGCAATATTTCCATCTTACAGTATGGGAAATAGTTTCTTGCTTATATGGGCTCTAAGCATTAAGAAAAACCACAACAACTACAAAAAATTCCATGAATCATTGCTATTGACTGGGTGTTCTGCTGGCTGCTGTTCAGAGAAGTTCCACTTATATTGATAAAATGGCCTTTGTAGTTAGCAGTGAAAAGAAAGTCAATAGTAAAAAAAATAAATAATAGTTCAAAGACAGGAAACACAAGTAATTTATATTCTGCTGTAAGTGACAGCAGTCTAAAGCCAGATTTGGTCTAGACATGAATGCTGTAAAGACACATACATAAATATCATCTATAAGAAAAACACTATTGCATTTAGACAGATGCATATCACATATTCTCACACGTAGAATAACTTGCTGATAGATCAAACTAAATGGGACCTATTGGCATGCTGAAGACTGTAGATTGGTTCAAATTATTTAGCAACAGACCTAATAAAAATGTATATGCACTCAAATGTATGCTTATATGAAATGATACGTTTCACTTAAAGAATATAAGCAATAAATACTCCTGTAAATAATAGTGTTCTTTACAAAATCCTTCAAGTTTTTCCAATAATGACCTTCATGTTTCCTAATGTCCACTAAGAAAGTCACAAAAAGTTTACAGAAGTCTAAAAATTCAGCTTGTTTTACTGGTATCCCTTTTACGATGCAGTCATGTAAGGATCAGTCTATTCTTCCGTTTATTTGTTCCACAATTATTCAGTATTTCATAGCAAGAATTTTTGTGTTCCTGGGTGTGAGATTCTTTTTGTAATGAAGTGCAATGTGGGTATGAATATATTTATATAGCTTCATTGACTTGCTGGCTCTGCTTGCCAGTAAAAATATGGTTTTGATTATCCTTAAAACTCCTGATTCAAGTCACTTTGGGGAAGTTGAGCTATATTGTTTTTTACTGTTCACATGACATACTGTGCATTCTGGCTGAGATCCAAGGTACCACATAGTGGACTTGCATCAAAAGAGAAATTGTTGCAACAAACCTTGATTGGAAGCTGTAATATAACTTTAGGAATATTAGAAACAGAAGCTATTTAAAATAGATTTCTGGCTTTAGGAAAACAATTTCCCAGTGGTTCAAAAATAATGGTTTAGGAGATGGATAGGACAAAAGTTGCTGAAAGTATACAGGAAATATTATGAATCCTTGGGGGGAAAAAAAAAAAAATCAACGTAAAGTTTGTTTAACAAGGAAGGTTTAAACAATCTCAAAGAATTGTGTGCCACATTGGTTACTGTCTTGTAACAGAATTCCTTTACTTTAAAGCAAATTTAGAGACTGAGGCAGCTTTGTTAGATATACTAATAGGAACATATACATCTTCTTAACTATCCTCTGAAAATGTTTCCTATGGACCTTAGTTCTGAAGTTAATTTGAACTGTACCTCTGTATCCTTATGAGCCAGTGGCTGGCTTCAGAGCTCCCTGATGTTTTTTGGTGAGGTTTTTTTGACTGCAGTTCTGCATTCTAAGTTACATGTTCCTATAATACTGTGACTACATTAGGCCTACACTGCGTGCAGTTCTGTTCTAACTAGAAACTTATCTTAAAGTGTGGCTGAAAAGCACAAAGTCTGTGATGTCCTCGGCAAAATCTCCCTCTCTCAGAATAATACTCTGACATCTTCTGGCTTTGTGAATGAAGTTCTCTCCTCATCGTTGGCTTGGGGTTGGTATTATCATGTAGTTTCTAGCCTTTGTTAAGATTTCTGACAAGATAGATCCTTTTCAATGGCAATAACTTTCCTCAGGAAACGAAACTTTGAAAGACTCGTTAATTGCATTGTTTCAGCATTAGACCTTTTCATTAATTATATTCTCTGTCCTCAACAACTCTAACTCTTAATGTCAGTGCAGCAAAGAATGCAGTCTCTGACATATCCGTAACAGTTGTACCTTAAGGGTTGTCTTTTAACAGGCTGTGAATCCAGGGTGTTGCATCTATCGTGTCACTATTCCCTCAGTGGAGGTAAAGGAGCTGTCACTTGTAACTGCTTTCTAAATCCGGCTCAGTGTGGTCATCCTTAATAATACACTCTTGCTAAATTTATATTAATAAATGGGGCCTGAATCTCCTTGCCTGTTAGCAAAAGCCATCAGTTCTTGTGGCTTTCACATCAACTCATGCTATAGCATGCAGTATAATGTTCTTCCTAGAAGTTATTTTATTGGCAGGGAATAGGTGGATGGAAGGGCATCTTCTGTAATGCTTTAAACAATTAAATTGTTAAGAAGAAAATTACCTCAGTTTAATAGGAAGAGTACTTCACTGTACCAGTTCTGATATCCAGGCTCAACATCCAATAACGAAGAGATCATAACAGTGGAGAGTATCAAATTTGATGGGTTCTGACAATCTGCATTTTCTTCTCTTTCTAGAAAGAGAAGGGAAGAAAGTATGTATGTTAATACTCTTCAAAATGTGCAGGTCAGCAGAGAAGTATTTTTTACTTTACTTGAATAAATAAGCCATATAATGTTTATTTTATTTTCCTATTTTAATATTTTTTTGATGTAATCAAATGTTAATACATTAAATAAACATGAAACAGCACAGGAAAATTGTGTTTAAAACTGTTGCTCAGGTTACAAAGACATCATGAAGGGCTGACGTTTTGGTTTGTTTTATTTTTATGAATAATATTGTCTGCATTCCCACATTATGCTTGTGTGTAGCTCTATAATTCACAGTAAACTGAGAGCTATTTTCTCTTTGGCCTACTTTGTATATTACAGAGGATCATTATTTCTGTTTGTACAAAGCTAATTCTTCTCAACGGCAGTCAGTTTCAAGCTTGTTCAAAGTTTTGAACATGCAAAAGCTAGAAAAATGAGAGAGAAAAATGGAATATTTCACTGTACAGTGTAAACTCTTTGGCTTATTGCAAAATACCAGACAACAACAAATTGCCTCAACCAAAGGCTAAAACCTAAGTAGTTCTCCCCTTCTTCCTCCCCACCCCCAATAAACGAGTAACAGTCACCAGCTCTGGAATGTGCACTTCTCTCCCATGAAAACATTTTTCTGCTCTGCCTTTTCCAAAAAATCAGAAGTTCAAAGCTAAACTACTACACGTTATAAAAGAACAAATTTACCATGACACTTAAAACAAAGACATGAGTCAGTGCGTTCAGCTTTCTTGAGGGAGGAAGGAGTTATGTTTCTTGTTAAGGCAAGGTTTGCAGTAAAGAAATTATTTTTACAGTTTTATATATCACCTTATAATTATTTATCCACATATACGTTCTGTTTTACTGTACAGCTGGAGTTGTAATTCATGCCTTTGTGTCACTGATATGTTAATTAGGGTTTACAATGTTCTTTCTCAGAAAGCAAAGTATTAACATCCTCATACAAATGGGCAAATGCAATCACAGACATTAAGACAGTTCAGTGTTATTTAGGATACACGTGGCAGTCTGGGAACCGCAGCTGCTGCTGTTTACTCTTCAGAGTGCTACTTTTGTTCTTGAGAATGGCACAAGCAAGATGAGTAGCATGTATATGGAGGACAGAGACAAAATTAGATGGACTGCTGTGGGTAAAACAACTTATATCTGGAATAAAAAGCATGTGATTTTTGTGTCCTCTTAGATGAACGCAATATTTTAAACAGCTGAATTGCTCTATGCAGTTTTTAAAGCTGTCTAGGAAACTTGGAATACTATTTCCATTTATTTGGAACAAGTGGCTGACTCATTTTTCTGCCTTGAAAAACCTCTACTTCTGTTCATGACCGAAATAAGATGGATATTCTGAAAGTCATTCCTCTTGTACAACAGGAGAGAAGTGCATAAAGTCACAGGGCTCCTGCTAATATCGAACCTGGCCATCCCTGAATGTATGGTCGATTTGGAATATGTTAAAGGATGCAAACTTATACTAGGTATCACAGTGGCTATAATGTGTCCATTCTTTCAAGCAGATTGGCACTGTGAAGTCTTGGTCTTTGTGGATACAGATTTGGGGTAGCTAGATCAAAGGTCTGCTCCAGACTTGGATCTTTGACACTGAATGTTATATCTACTAGGATGGAGTCAAAACCAGAAAATCCTTGAGCATGGAGAAAGCCAACATCTGAAATTATATCCAACAGCCTAGGCACACCATGAGGATGCAGTTTTCCCTTAGGGAATGACTTAATAAATCTTTGCATATCAATAAGACCAGTGTGCAGCAACTGTACAGAAACTAAGGAACACGCTCAAACCAAGGGACATGTTATTTTTTTTTTTCCCTTCAAATTCAACTTTTTAACAATATAGTTTACATGAGGTGTCATAATTTCTATAGCTGTCCCTCTCTTTCTGTTGTTTCTGCCAAATGAAAGGACCTAACTTGTTGTGACCTAGAGTGGTAAGTTCTCTGTAGCCTGTTTAAAAACATGCTATATTTCACATGGGAACACAATGAGGGTGTAATGCAATTAATACAAAAGACTTTTTAAACTTTTCAAATGGAAAGGTGTGGATTTTTCATTCGTCTGTTTTAGAGGCCCTTAACTGATTGTGCTATTGAATTTAACATTGGTTATGAATGAGATCATAGCAAATAAAAGGACATGGTTTGTGGAAGTACATTTCTAGGAAGGGAGAGCAGTACAGTCTATTCTGTTGGGTCCAGACATATCACACTAGTGGCAATGGCTACAAGTACCAGGCAACTAAAGAGAGGAACCTGCATTATATGACCTGCTGGGTAGACGAGCCATGATTTGATAACCTCTGGAATAAGGATGAAAGTGAACTGTGCTTGCTAGAGAATAAATTCATTTAATTTTCTGTCATCACACATTAAGCTACAAAAAGTTACTTAGAAAGCCACACCAGGATATATATGTCATCGAGTATTAGTGAGCAATTTGGCAGCAGTGCCTTGATAGAAAAAAGGCAGCTGATTAATAAGAGTCAGCAAGGGTACCTACCAGTAGCCTATGTGTGAATGAGAGTGAGAAGGAGCATTCTTCTCCCTTTTTCTGGAGCCAAGCATAGTCCTCACCCATGTGCTGCTTTGTTTGGCTACGTAGGCAAAACAGGCAGTAATATAATATATGTTCTGAAACACTCAGAGCCCCAGTTCAATCAAATTTGCTACAGGCCACTGTAATAAGTATCACACAGGGCAAATATGTATTATTTGCCTGGCCTGTGCTTACACCTCCCACGTTACAAAAGCGAGCAGGAAAGAGATTCTCACTAGAGGCTAGGAAAACTGTGTGATTTATAACATTGGTGGTAGGCGGAACAGGGGAGACTGTGGGAGCAAAAGAGCCAAGTATTTTAAGCATCTGGTGCAGGCCTGTGCCAGATGCAGGATACCAGACAAGATGTGCCATTTGTCTGTTCTTGAATGGAATTTCCTATGTCCTTAATACCAAGCAAACTTTGTTTATTTATAATACAACTACTTCTGGTTTTGCGGAGATGATCTACGGCACATTTCACCTTTTCACTCTCACAATGACATTTAAACACTTAAAAAATGATTTATTTAGCTGTGCAAATTCATTCAGCTTGGCAAGTATTTTGCTTTGTCATGGGTGAATCTGCAAAGGCTGGAAAACTTTTCTGTTTAGGGATGCTGAATTGTGCAGTTTCCAGAAGTATGGTTTTCTCAAATGCTTATCTGGGTTTAGAATGAGAACCAAGTTCTTACGAGATGGTAGGCATTGATTTCAAGTATCCATTTTCATGGGCACAAAAGAGAAGAATGATTTAGGAAATGCTGACTCTCCTCTCCTGAAAGTAGATTTTTTTTCCCACCTTGAAGTGATTATACTTAGTGATTCTAATTAATTCCCAAAGAAATAAGCAGGAATTTCTGATAAAAACTTCTTTTCAGAAAATGTCAATTCAAAACTACAGGTCTATGGTGGAAACACATGCATTGATTGCAAAAGGAAACCTCTCTCATTTCCTGGAATGCTTTTCTAGACAAAATTGGGAGAGGAACATACCCTTCCCAGAGTAACAGTACTTCATAATGAGACTGGTTACCTAAGAGCTGAATATTCCACCTTTAAGACTCTGTGCTACCTTCTCAATATCAAGACACAAGCCTCAAACTTAAGACCAGGTGGGAAAGTTAGTTCTGGGATGTCTAGGCCTAAAAGGAAAATGCAACAGCCCCACAGTAGAAGACCTTGGCTCTGGAGTAAGCCAATTGCGCTGGCTTGATCTTCTGCACATCAGTTTCTCTTACGTCAGCTCCCTTTCCTGCCAGTATTGGAACAGCCATTTGCTCTGCTTCAAAGTCACATTAAGGTAGATTGTCAAGCTTGTCAGCCTTTTCTGTGGTCCCTTTCTGATACCTCTGCTCCAACATCACGTCTTCCAGTCCTCTACCAGCAGGCTGATCACCTTTCTACTCTCCAAACTATGACCTTGTTTGAACTGTTGCTAGTTTTTCACTTCAAAGGAGGTGACATCTAAGTCAGATTCCTTGACCTGGGCCCTCAATAAACACCAGCTTTTCTGCAGAAATGCCTTGGCTTCTTCCAAAGATGTGACAAGAGACTTAAAAATAAATATGCAAGATGGAAAAAGCGGAAAGTTGCAGTTAAAAATCTGCTAACAAAAACATGAAGGCCCACAAAATTACTAATCATAAGCCAGGTTTCTCCAGTGATATTCCCTATAACCTTCTAAGTCACAAGGTACATTAAAATGCATGCAATTAACTGTCTACATAAACAAGCTGTGTGAGCTCATCCCTTTCTGCCTTGTTTTTTCTGTTTGTAAAGCTGAGGCTGTAATGTTGACTGGGGGGTATTGCTCTGAAGTCCAGCTTCTGATTGGAGTTGTTACTACAACAAGTACTGCAGTAGGCATCAGAGTCAAATGAATGCACAAACCACAGCCATCACTTTCCCTGTGTTATTACAGGTATAGACCCAAAAGAGCAGAAAACAAATGTTCACACTTCTTTATAGGTGTAATCCTCTGTTAGAAGAGTTGTTTCAGCCTCCCTCCCCCTTCCTCATCAAAGGTTTTTCCAGTACACTTAGCTGTTTCTAGCTGTAGCTAGAAAGGATACAGCTGCATTTTTTGGCTTGCATAGCTTGAGCTCAGCCCTCAGCAACAGCTTAGTCTGAGCTGTTTTACAAAACTATTTTTCTGTAAACATTTTCATTCATTAGTTATGTGATGTCTACACTCCCTTAAAACACATTAGTGACTGGGTTCCTTATCTTCATATTGCCAGACTGGTCAGAGACTGACTTGGGAGGTGGTCTGAAAGCTGGGGACAGAGGTGAGGCAGGGAGCACTTAAAGTTTGACTCTGAGATGGAGTTCTGTGATAGTCTAACAAGATGATGCTGAGTGACACCAAGAGCAGCATCTTGAGTGGCAGCTGAATGGATGTGGTCAGCTTGAAGAGCAATTTCTAAGCAAGCCTTGAGCTCATGGTTTTAGAAACTGTCGTTTGCAAATGGACCTCACACAAAGAGAGCATAAAATACAAGATCTAGGCTGGATTTTTGGGGATCTTGCATGGATTCACACTTTGGGGTACTCAGAATCTGGAGACAGGTCCTTGCTTGAGGCTCAGGACAATCTCTAACGTAGCTAAATCATGCTGCCTACAGAGGCTGCTGTGAGGAGGCTGCTGCTTCCCACAGAGGTAAAGTCCGGCCAAGAATAGCATGTGTTTCCTCCTCTGCATCTAACACAACTGCAGCTAAGTGGTTGCTTATGTTCAGAAATGAATGAAATATTCAATGAAAGCAAGAATCTTCACTGACGTGACCACTGCTTCTTAATCATTACACAAAATAGTGTTGTCTTGCCCAAGCGTGGCTGGCTCTCTGAGGATAATGGAGACAGTACAGTGTTTGGATAGCTGCTGGGTTTTTTTTCGGAAGAGTGGGGAGGGTGTGCCTGTGTGAGGGCATGTTCACAAAAGTTTTAGCCCAGAAAGAACTAGGTACATCTGGAAAGAGCATAATCCAGGTTGCCAGACTCTGGCACCGCTACTAGAAATAATCCTTTCTCAGGAAAGTACCAAAGTGTGGCTGTCTGGTTTGCCCACAAGCATCCGGGCATTTTACTTGGCAAGCGTGGGTATACTGGCAGTTATCTGGCATTTTGATTCCTGCCCCAACTAGTGTCTATTCTTTCTTTGCTGAAGATGGAAGGATACGCCTGTGGTTAAATCACTGGGCTAGGGATTAGGCAAAATGGGTTCTGCTCAGATTTTAGTCTGCATCCTTGGCCAGGTCACTTAGGCAAGAATTTTGAAAAGTGCTCAGCACCCACAAACAGGATCAGATTTTTCAAAAGCACTCTGCTTCCACTGAGGCAGTGGCCAGATGATCAAAGGAACTTTTCAGAAAATTTGGCTGCGAGTGTCATTGCTCGAGCTACTGGGTGCTGAACAGTCATGAAAATCTGGTTCTCATTGAGGTGCCCGGATGGGAACCAAGCTCTCCAACTAGCCCCTATCGTGACGGGGCGACACTTGAGAATCTGTCCAGAAGCAACCTCCTGAAATGCTACACCGGCAACTTTCTCTATGCCTTAATTTCCTCTAAAATGACAGTGATGTTGCCAGGGTGCTTGCAAGGATAAATTCATTAATCTACTGTATGTGATGTTCTTGGATGCTTCCGCAGCCAGGAGAGGGAGGTGATGCATTTGTAGTATAATATCTTTCTAGACATAGCAATGATCCATGTAAGCAAGAGTGTGTGAAAGGCACTGGAGTCCAGGACTCAGCTTCACTGTATGTACAGTCTGCAACCCTTCAGGTTCAGGAGCTGCTGTTCTTTGTTTGTCTTAAATCCTCGATCATGAGTCAGGGCTCTGCCACGCTCAGGGATGTAACAAATAGATCAAAAAGACTCACCCTAAAAAACCTTTGTGCTAAACAAAGTGGTGTGGGGAGAATACACTGGAAAGAAATGATAAAGCTGTTCCGTTCAGCTGTTTGCCTTCTGAACTCCCGGCCTGTTCAGTACAGTAGTTTCATCATTTTCTTTCCTCACATGGTATTTCTTTTCTTACATCCCACCAAAGTGTTTGGTATTTTGGGGAGAGTTCTGGGGTTTTAGCATTTCAACTTTACAAGGCTGGTTACCCACATACAATAGTACTCTTTGCAGGTGGGTTTTTTGGTTTTAAGACCAAAGAACAGACATTTTTTTTTTTTTTAACTTAACAGCGGCCTCAATTTTGCCTCCAGATGGGGAAATCTGAAAGGTCCTGAGCCTCCTGTGGTGCATGCTGGAGCAGCCTTCCTTCTCTTTCCAAGCAGCCTCCCCTCACAGGATGCGACTTTTTCTTTCCAGCTGAGCATGGAGCTCCCCCTCCCCATCCCCTCTCGTTTTTGGCCTTCCAGCACTGTCCGCATCTGTGCGAGCTAATGCTACCCAGATCCTTCTCAAAGGGGCACTGAGGGCTGGCACGCAGAAGCAAAGCCCCCAGGCTGTATCTTCGAAACCCAAGAAACCTCAAATGCATTGTGTTTCCATAAATGCTCCTCAGCTGACTGGGCTGTGGGGAGTTTCTGCTCTCCTCAACCCTTGCCTCTCCTTTGAGAATGGGAAGCACAAAGCTTTAAATCAATTTTCTGACTGCCTGCGTGCAGAAATGGCGTTCAGGTTAGACCAGGTCGAAACCACAGAGCCCACAACAGGAGATGCTAAACCTGATGTGAGGGGCTTGGCCTGACTGACAAGGGGCCGCTAATGGCAGCTGCTCTGTGGCCTGGGGTGGCCCCATCCTTGCCCATCAATGGTGCCCTTCTTCAGGGCTGTGATGAGGGCACCTTCCTTCAGGGCTACGTTGGTGACAGTGCAGCCTGAGGGTGCCCTGCAGCAGAAGGTTTGCGGTGTGGCCTCTTTAGCAATTTAACTCAGCTTTGCTGAAGGCAGGTGCATAATGGCCACTGCTGTTACCAGTGTTTTAGACAAAAATGGTGGTTTTGTCATTTTGTGGTGGTGTGGTGGTTTTTTTTTNGATGATCTTTAAGGTCCCTTCCAACCTAAACCACTCTATGACTGTTACAACTAAATGGTTACTAAATTGAATCTACTGACACAAACCACTGCTATCTCAGTAGCTTTTGGCCATCAGGTGCAACATAACATGTTTTTCTTGAGTCTGAAAAACTTAAAAGCAGTTGAGCAGGCAAAAATATTTCTCATCATCATCTTTGGTGGTGGTGGTGGCAGGGGCGAAGCTGGGAAGGGCTGCTGTACCCTGATCTGAGGCATGTGGTGCCAGGTGTACCCAAGAAGGACTGAGTTCCTTCTTCACTTAGCTTCAGCCTTGGTGGGAGTTGAGGGAGTAGCTTCCAGTCTCGTGGATGTGGTGGATATTTTGAAGGATAAGGCTGTATGTTGTGAGTGGCTACCAAGCTAAAATGCTGGCTCTCAAAATACACTTAATGAATGGAGCATTGAAAATATAATAGGTTTCCTTTCACTTACTTTTGTAATACTTTTTTTCATGAGATTAACAGTTAGTAGGAAGTTGAAAGCACGTGGTGCAGAGAAAATGTCTCTGAGCAGTCACAACTGAGTTTGTTTTGCCTGTGTTTTGTACACGTTTTGTATTGAGTTCTTGAGAACATTCAGCATAGGGCTGATAGACGTGATGTTGAAAATAGGGTGTTTCAAAAGAAGAATATAAAATATTCACTGCAAGTCAATTCTGAACTCAGTGAAAGGCAGGTTTTTTTGCTTGAAATTTGAATCTAAGAACTGTCTTGCCCTGACCGTGGAACAGAGATACACCATAAGAATCACCTGCCAAAACTAATAGGATATCTTGGATTTTAGATTCCGAGTACTTGCAAGAAGTTGTTTCAGAGCAATCTAATACAGAAAAGTAATGAAGGTGACATTACAGAAAGATGGCTGAGCCAAGTGGATTTCCTTTAAACTAAAACTTAAAAGCCACTTGATAATTTTGCTAACAGTAAAAAAAATTAAATTAAATTACTGCTGGAAATGAATCTTTAATTGAGTATCAGGCCTGGATGTTAAACGTATAGTTTTCTTTATTTTCAGGAGAGCATGAACATTTTTAGCTAAGTCTAGTTGTACAAGCTTAGGGAACAATCCTGAAATGTTTTCCATGTTTACTGACATAATACTTTATGCCCAGATCTTCAAAAGATAATAACAGTCTGTAGGAGTTCCTGAGCATAAGAGCTAAGAAAACACCCTTGCAGTGGCAACTTGCACTGTACTGCATAGACCTAAACTGTGCTATGCTGGTTGGAACTGGAGGGTAGTGGGAATTCCTGTAACAGGCAGAGTACCTCCAACTACTGCACCACTTGCTCCTGTGGAAGACAGAAACTGCTGCTTCATCTGCATCTATATGCACACACAGCAAAACAATTCAGAGATCTCACTGCCCAGACTTGTACACGACTTGTACGCACAGTAGGAACTTGGTTCATCATGAATGCCTTCATCCTTCACTGGAGCATATTTTTGGAGCTATTCATCTGGGAGAATGGGATAGGATGGGACAGAATCCTTCCAGTTGTTGCCTTGTTAATTCATGTAGGGAATTACTACTTAACAAATAGGCAGGGTAGCTCTTGTGAACTGACATTTAGCCTATGAATTCTGCATTACACAAGCACCACGTTTTGTCCAGCAGCACATCACAAACTGTAGCCACAACAAATATTCCAGTCTCAGAATACATTCAAGAGGAGCCTAATAATGATTACAGCCATTTTTGAAAGCACAGCTGGATTTTACTAAGCTCTGCCCACCCTCGGCAAAAATCTTTCCATTCATTGGAGGGCCTGTGCCCTGTTTGAGAGCTCTTTTTTTACCCTCTAAGTTAACCACAACTTGGCTTTGGCCCTTTAAATCCTCCTCCCTATCAGCTCAGCAACCACAGAGGCAGCTTGTTACTGAAAAGAAATCTAAGAATCAGTTTTGGCCAGCATTGTCTTGGAAAGTTCATTTTATTAACATGGTTTTGGTTTTATTTCAAAAACACTTTGACAAGCACTGACATTTTTGGAACCAGTAAAGCACAAGAGACTTACTCCTAAAGGCCTAAGCTTTGCATTTTTCTGCAGCGAACAATGTGATGTGCTACTATGGTAAATTCAATTCAAGCCACTGACTGAAAGGAAATAAGTACTGAGTGTTGAGTTTTTTTCCTTCATTTTCTAAAATACATTTTGTGTGAATGCAAGTGCTTGCTTGCTTAACTACTCTTCATTTCCTTGCTTTTTATCTATAGTGCAGGTGACAGATACATCAGTGCTGGCAACATAAACTTTCCTTACAAGCCTGTTTTTATTGCTCAACTTTGACCTAAAGTAACTACCTATTGACTTTTGGCTGAGATTTGCCAACAAGAGTCCCAGTTGTGTGTTTTATACTGATGTCCATCAACTGAGAGTTGGACTAAATCACGTAATTCATTTACAAAGAAATACTGGGAAATATCTGAGCACTCTCTTTTCCTTTTTCTTTTTAAAGGCAAGTTGAAAGAGGAATTCTGGTCTCTGAGCTACATACAAGACCCTTGTTCTGATATTCTGCATTCACTGGATTCACGCACAGAGGGAAGAATGGAGGGGCAGAACCGAGGTAAGTTGTGTGCTGGCATAAGCATACTTGACTGCTAGATTTCTTCAGTGGTAAGTTAACTGTATTTGGCTTGAGTGTCCCTGGGACTATGCCATCTTCCATTCTGTCCCTTTGAAAATTATGTCGAGTAAATGAGAGGCAATGTAAGCATCTCCATTCCAGAGACTGCAGTGTATAATATGTGTGCTGTTGCTTTGCATCATAACACTGGGTTTCCTTAGAAACTTGTTTTGCTCTCTGAAACTTTCGATTGCAAAAATAGTCAAATGCTTTGCTTGAAGTTCCCTGTGTGTCTACAGTGTGCTAGTGTCCACTTCTTCCTTTCCATTCAGAGAGAAGAATGCAGCAGTATGTTGGTCTGGAAAGAGTGGTTGCTATTTTAGTTAGCAGGAAACATATGCTGCAGATGTTTCAAAAATCTGTCTTTCAATATAACTTTGATATCTAGTATGTCAAGCTGTTAGTCTTGAATCATTCTCCCTATAATAGGGTAGGTTATGCATATCCTATATGTTGCTGTGATAGATTCCTAGGAGTTGAAGTGTACTGCCATACCTGACCCAGGAGTTCATGATTTTTAGTGCTGTGGATATTTATTTAAAATAGAAACTCTTTCTCAAGCTTGCAGTACACTTTTTGTATCTCAACATTGTTTCAGAGTGCCTGCATAAACTGAATGACCTGTTTCTGCAGTTGCATAACCAGATTATATAGGCCTTTCCCTACAAGAATGGAAAAGAACTGGCTAGGTTTATTTTCTGTTTTGTTTTGTTTTGTGGGGATTTTTTAGGCTGGAGTGTTCTCACTGGTACCATTTATTCCTTTTGTGCAAATATGGAGCTCTCAGAAGCTGACATTCTGAAGTGTTACAATTTGGGATTGCCAAGAATATTTGTGATAACTTACCAGATGTCTCTAAACTGACTATAATGAAGACAGAGACGCTTTTCTTGAAGAGGTGGAAAAAGGAAGGTGTGCATATGATATGTAATAGAAGGATGCTCTAACTGCATAGTATTATGAATGGCATAGCTGCTAGTATGCTTCTCAGATCCTAAGCGGAAAGTTTCTTACCTCCCAGGAACTCCATATTATTTTTGAGTGCCCTCATGTTGAACTCAGTATAGTTGTTGATGAGACCCTATAAAGAATGATGTCCACATACGTGCACAGACACCACAGTCATCAGTTTACCACATGCACACAGCATTGGGAATAGAACTTAAGACCTTCGCCTCCGCAAACACAGCTGCTCATCTGGCTGTGGGCTTTGTAGCCAGCAGAGGGAACTGATAAACACTTTCATAGGGCTCCTTTATATATATCTTTTTTCTAACCAAGAGAGGGCACTGACTATCACTCCCTTGTGAAAATGGTCCATTACATGTCACCCCTCAACAGTTTCACCTGCCATTCAAGAGGAACAGACTTATATTCATCTTGCTATTGCTATAAAATACAGACTTGCACAGAAGAAGTTTTAATCATCAAAAGATGTCCCTAGACTGCTCAGTGGTATTAATCCCCTGCAGAGCAATTATGAGACATTAAATTCATTACACATCAAGACAATTACAGAAACACATCCAACATTTCAGGAGTACAGGGAGACCAAGCACAATTGTTTACTGATGTGTACAGAGAATAGGCACAGTTATTGCACAAGACTCACAAAAGGCTTTAGAACCAGGACTCATCATTATCTTTTTAAACACACAGAGCTCCCCAACTTTTGCTGAAGAAGAATTCTGTTAGCACAAAGAATAGAGCTCACTTTCTGGAGGGAAAGCCACAGAAAGGCAGCATCACTTACGCAAAACTCTAGAAAGTCTAAGTACAGTTAAATTCAGGTATTTGTTGTTAATCAGACAGAACAAGCCACCTCTGATGTTTCTGTCTTTTCTTGTTCCTCACTACAATAACTCCATTGAACCACTGTTCTTTTAGAAATACGTCACTAGTGAAAATTAAAAATTATCTCCCTGTGGAAGGAAAGAACCCACAGCTTGGAGTAATTGGAAGGCCAAAAAAATAAGGGAAAATATAGGGGTGTATTTAAGCTTCAAGGATAAAACTTAATCTTTCCTCCTGAGATATATAGCAAGACATAGAATAAGTGGGCAGAATATTTTGCCTCGTAGATGTGCTCATGGACCTATGAAAATTATCCTACCTTCTACGGCAGGCAGTGATACAACTATTAATGGGTCTTTTTCTAGTCCTTATTATTCCTGCTTGTCCTTCAGTTCTCTCTCACATATTCACTATTTTTTATGTGAACAATGCGTGCTTAGTGGTAATTTTCAGTTTAAAAGAAAAAGAGACAAGGCCTCTACTGATGTATGTTTTTAACCCTAGAGCTAATTAACTAAAGGGATAGGGCAAAGCTGGTGGAATTTTTGGGGTTTGCATGTTTGTTTGAATGGGTATGAAATTATATTCTGCATGTTTATAGAGGCAGCATGTGATAGTGAATGTAGAAGAATATATTCTGTGTGCCCATACAATAATTTTGTATGAATAATTTTACTTAAGCACCACGTGCTTCTCTGCGCTCTTTACTGCTACTGAGTTACTAAGACCAAATTCTTATAGTCAAATGTTGCCCATGGCAATTCTGGTCCATGGCAGTGGATCTCTGCTTGCTTATCAGGCCAAGAGTTGGTTGTTCTCCTTGAACCACAAAGGGTAAGAAAGAGGTGGTCAACTGGTTATTTATTTATTTATTAATGTGCGCCCTCAAAGAATGATTTGTAAATCCTGTTAAGAGTTTCACAGGAATTTCAAAAGTGTTAGGAGTAAATTAGCTCTCTCAAGTCTTGTCACTGGAATTCTCTCTGCTGTTCAGCCCTAGAGTCATGCAAAGGGGTAGACTTTATAAGGCTGAATAGAAATTGAAGCAAGGGATTAAAGTGCTGGACAGAAACCCAGAGGAACTAAATCTGACTCTCTACCATGAATTTTCACTGTGACCAAAAGCAAAACATCCATATGCTTACTATCAGCGTGGCCAGAGGAAAACATACCTCTGCCTCACAGAGATGTTGGTGAAAATAAATTCATGAAGATCAGAGTGTCTCACAAGCAGTAGTAGCGGCAGGCCTATGTATAGCTAAGCAGACAGTGATATGTTTATCCTGTGTTCCTAGGTATCTTCCAGTTCCAGTACTATTGGCTTAAGCGGGCACTAGTGACCTAAATGAACACATAAGCGCAACCCCTGGGAGAAACAGTAGAAAATGCCTGCTAAACACTTAACTGGTCTGTGGCTGAAAAATTAATATAGTCTTTACCTTTATTTTGTTATTTTTAAATGTTATGGTCATTAATCAAACCATCTGAATTCCTTGTTCTCCCAGAGATTCACTTTCTTTTTTTTTTTTTTTTCCTAATTGTGGTTGTACCACTGTTTTAAGATGATGGTATTTACATCATAATATCAGTATGCTTTGATCTTATAAAAAGTAGTTTCAGATCAGCACAGAAGTCAATAAACGCATTCCTAGACATCTAAGTTCTCTTGGAGACCCGCTGGGTGTAGTTTCCCTTCATCCCCAGCTACAAAGTGATGCTAAGCTGAATTATCTACTCAGCCTAAGACACAAATTGCTCAGAGGAGATTCTGATCTAAATTAGACACATTCCTTTGAATAGGGTTTTCTTAATATGTCCTGCAATCCATTTTTCAAATGCCAAAATAGTACATTTCACACAGCAGGCTTTAATAAAAGGTATTTTGCTATATATGCATTTCCTGTGGCAAATATATTTTTTAAATGTTTGGGGTTTTTTTGAAAATTGCTCCGTTAGAAATTTTTGTTTATCTCATAGAGTAAAATTCTGTGTGAGCAATGAGGTTTTACTGCCAGATTGCAGACCTAAATTCTGTATGCATTGCACTTAAAATCACATATCTGTGTTTTATACGAAGAGTGTTTTTAGAGAGGGAAGGGACGTTTGCTATAAAAATCAGATGTTAACTAAGGAATGAAATTTTGTAGTTCAGAGGTAGAATAGCAGTTATGAGGAAAACCACTGGATTCTATTCCTGCCTTCTTTCTGCAATTTATATGGTTTACCTGGATGCAAAAAGAGTTTTACTGTAAGTCTGCAACAGAAAGCATTGTACTTTGTTTATGAATCATCCCATTTGTTTGGGTTTGAGGTTTTTGGTTTTGTTTTGGTATTGTGTTTTTGTTTTTTGTTTGTTTTTTTTTTTTTCCTTTAAAGATACTTATGTAATCTTCCAGGCAAATAGCTGAAGGCAATGTTTTCTTTTCCTCATTAGTTACAATAGATAACATGTAAAATACAGAAAAAATCTTAGCTACAGTATACAGGAAAGGGCCCTTTGAGCAGAGCTCTGCTGTTGTTACACAGTGCTATAGCTTAAAATATTGCAGCTAATGTGAGTAGATTTATATGCGTACATAATTCTTTTTCAGAAAAGAACAAAAAAAGAGTCAATTTAGAAAGATAATTGTTTGGCTATTAAGAAGAAAATTCCACTCTTCAACTGCAGAATGTATTATATAGAGTACAAACAAATAATTTACAGAGAGCACTCACTGCTTGCTTTTGATAGTTCATGCTTTCCCTCCTCTCTGGGTACTGGAGAGAGGCATTCTAGGATTAGGATTTCTATGATGGAATTTCATTAAACAGGTGACTGTGTTAAAAGTGCACTGACTCACACAACGTGAGAAGCTGGTACTAATCACCAATAAATGTGTCTCTGAGGACGGATAGATGAATAAAGGGTACTGCAGATAGAGTTTTGAACCACTTTTTAATGTTTCAACTGTTCAGTAGCTGTCTCTGAGACACTTCACTATTCCCTCCTCTAGTATCAGAACTGCCTGTGTGGGCAAACCGTAGATAAAATGTAATTCAAACTGATCTAGAAATTTCATAAAGGCAGAAGTTCTTTTATTCCAAGAAACAGAACTTTGCTTGTGAAATGTGTACTTTAAGCATATTTGGTACCAGATAGTGAATTCCATCTCATTACTGTGCTTCTGTGAGGGCTTAAGTTCCATCACACTTTTTACAGGCAGTGAAACCTGTGAAGATGCCCTTCAGTCCTAAAACTGGCTCAATCTGGCTAGTAAGTAATAATAGTAATAAAAACCAATTCCTTCCTTAAACTAGATCTAAGTATATTTTTTCCCTCAAACAGAATTTAAGGAAGTTTTAGAGTGTAGGGTTTTTTGATAACTTTGGACTGAGAGGGAAACTACTAAGAAGGATAATATACTGTTAGAATTGGTCTGGGTACACTAATCTTTTCAAAATCAGTCAGAAAGGGAGAGAAGAGCTTTTCCCAGCCACACAGTGTTTCCCAGCAAGATCTGTTTTTATTTCATTGCTAAAACAACAGACTGTTACTAACTTAAATGTCAGATGACACTACATCTGAAAAAAAAAAGGAGGGGGGGGGGGAAGAGGGGGGGGAAGCCAGCACCACCCAGCAAGGCAGTGCTAGAGTTCACATCAAGACTTCCTTACAATAGCTGGTTAGAACAGAAACCTGAAGTAGCAGTAATCTTACCTTGAGTATACAAGATCCAAGGAGAGAAGATCACTGGCTCAAAACAGTGGAGGACTGAGAAAGTGCTCTGATCTGCTGCTGGTAGCATGCACTTGGCTTTTATGTGCAGGTGGGAGGAGCTGCTCCCAACGGTAGGTGGGCAGTGAGGATAGCAGGCAGACAGCCTTCAGAAGGCATTGTAGAGTAGGTTTTTGCTCTTTGGGGACAGAGAGAGGGAGAAAAAGCAAGCTGGATGGCATTTGGAGGAGAAATAGTGTTGGATTTATTTGTTGTTGTTTTTTCTTTATTTACTTAAGTAAAGATTTTCTACTGTATTTGTTTCTCTGAATACGAGTCTCTGAATTATTCCAGTTACAGTTGTAATGCTACTAGGTCTCACTTTGTCTTTTGGAAGGATTTTTACAGCAGTCAGATCATAATAAAAAGTAGTTATCAGAAAGTCTGGTGTTTCCCTTTCTAAGAAGGGATAGCTATGAAGAAGCAGCCTGTTGATCCTTGAAGTTGTGTGTTTACTCAGGGACTGAACTTCCTTTATATTCCAAATGTCTACTAGATTTATGCTCCGGAATCAGGCTCCTAAGTTTCTGTTTCCTGAGCTACCCGACTTTTCCTTGATGCAGCTGTAACATGTTCTATCTACATACTGACATTCAAGCAGTTTAGTTTAGAGCAATTTTATTGTTCCCTGTGTCTGAATACTAAACAATTTCCCCAACTGGTATTCTCAAAAGGCAAATATAGCCAAAAAGGCAAACCAGTAGGAATACACATTCCTGGTGGTTTCTGTGTAAAATTATTCATTGTTCGTTTTAACTCATTCATTGCTTTGAGGGCACAAAAGAGTGGATGGCACAGTGTCCAGACACTGGCTCCTGCAGGTGAAACAGGCAGTTGTACCCATCTGGAATATGCTAATTCCTTATTTGCACATGTCCCTCCGTGAAGCATCTGGGCCTGTATTATTTACCATAACACATAAGTAAAACCTGTGTTTTAGTGGAACATTACTAAGTGGAGAAAGATGGATAGAAGGGGAGGAAAGTGATGTGAAATCAAGGGAGTGGCTAGAGCTGCATCCTGATTTAGAATCTGGGGAGGACCAGACAGAAATGAATGAGAACCCAAGCTGACAGAGTTGAGATAAGCAAATTTGTAGCAAAGGTGATGGAAATGAGGTATGATATATACGGCTTCTTGCACTAAAGGGCCAAACTGGTCACTGGATAAAGAGATGTAAAATGCTTATAGAATCTGGGAACTTCCATCAATATCATGAATTTGCTCTCAGTGGTAGACTCTTGTGTCTGTATTTTGAGAACTGAATATATATGCTATGATCAGTGTAAGTAAATCTCAAATCCTAAGACATTTATGTTGGGAATGTTTATTAAATCTTAAGATTTACTCAGAGTAACATTCCCTACAATGAACATGTGTTTTTTGGATTTTTTTGTTTTTAAAATTAGTATTGAGTGAGTTGATCATAACATTTAGGTATGTGCAACTTTGGTTTTGTCCTTTTAGAAAAAGGCTTACAAATCAAACATTCACACACTTGGATGTCAGTGTTATGTGGCAGAAGTAGCTGCATAACCTTGATGATGATTATGTGACCTCTGTGAGATTTAGGACTGTCAAGCTGAAAAGGACTGGTAAAATTGTTCATATTTCTTACAGGTATCAGATGGATGCAGCAATTTATAAATTATTACTACTAATTGGGAAAGAACCCAATGTTTTGTTATTTCTGCAGCACTCAATGAATTTTTACAGTTCTCATTAAGAAATGAGTTTCTGCTCTAAAGAGATTACAGTGTGCTTTTAGGAAGGCTACGTGAAGTAATGATAACATGGGAATAGGGAAAGCAAGGGTACAAGTTCCTGCAATAAGTTTATGTAACTACTTCAGTTATGGCACCTTGTTATGGTTCAGCTGATTAAATGATACACATAAACAGGAATTCTACTCACCTAACATCTAAACAATCAGATGGCTTTGTAGATAGAGAAATCTAGGTCAAGATTCTTAGAAATTAGAGTAAATAGGTACCCATGTCTTTATCTGACAATTAAACTGTTCTTACTGTCTCAAAATAGATGAGCTTTTTCTAGGTTCCTTTTAAAACCAGTGGGTACTTCTGTAAACTCACTACCTTCAACCTTCTAAAAGTCAAAGACATTTTTTCTTGGGAACAAAAGTTTAAATGTAAAAGGTTAGCTGTATGTTGATTTATTTTTTTTAAGCTCTTGACCCTAAACTTCAGGTGTTAAGTGCCACTTCACTTCTTGGAAGTGAGTCAATACTGGAGCCCATTTAATGTAATTCCTTCATACTCTGTTAGTTGTGCGCACTGATCACATGCCCTACTGTACTGCAGAATGGTAGCCTTACCTTTTTACACTTCTAGAAAAGAAGAATTAAAGAAATTTTTCTTTAGTTCTTTTGTTCAGGGAATCTTAAAGCACTTTACAGGTGTTAAATAAACTTACCAACACATACAAATAGATAAAAAATATTAGATCTATATTAATGATTATGAAAGCCCTACCATGATGCAATTATATGGAATATTAGCTGATAAGACTAGAACATGAGGCACAGACCTGTGGCTTTCTAGGTACTGCATTGCTTATCTTCCCTAATGAGGTTTCTTAGTAGATGAAATCTTTACCAACATATCCGTGGGAAATTTGGTTTAGGTGATCACATGATTGACTGGATTTCAGGGCATGCTGCCAGGCTGGACAGTAAATTCAGTGTGGACATGTGGCAGAAAAGCTTGTCATGTTGCTGTAACTAGGAGCCATGCCCAACCTTTCAGCTTCCACCTGCATTTTAAAAAGGAAGTTACTCTTTCAAGAGACACTTCAGAGCTCTAGACCTCTTTTCCATTTTTGCCCCAAAATGTCCAGATTGGTTTACCATGATATTTGAAGAATTGTACGAGCCAGCCTGGGCTTTCCAAAATTCATATCTGGTATTTGCTTAAGTTGGTGGTAGGGCTACACCTGTAGTGCAGAATAGAACTGACAATGAGGGTATTAACTTCATGAAAGTACCTTAGACTTGGATAGATTGTTGTACCACGCTTATGGGAAACGTGCGCGTTAACATTTCAGTGAGTCTTCTATTAAATTTGATTTGTTCCAGCACACAAAGTGGATGGCAAAGAACAATTATTAACACTGATGTTATCATCCTTAAAACACGGGTTAAAACTATAGCTGTACAAATGACAGACATTTCACTCTAGGTCTTGTAAAAGGAGATAAGTCAAGATTTCTGCATTTGTTCCACAAAGGAATTAAGTGGTTACTCCCAGTTTGCCCTAAATGTAACTGAGCTAAATAATGTGGCTGAATGTGTTGGTGGTGGATGCAGAAAGAATCCACTTTTGGGAGGCTGGGCCTTTGCAAATAAGTGACAATTTTTCTATCATCACAGCAGTAGCTCAGGTAGGTGACTACTTGCAGTTTGACAGTATTATCAAAGGAGGACAGTCCCCAAACAGTTAGACAGCATGGTGATGGCAGATTAACCATCAAGATCAAGGTATCAACAATTTTTTAAACACAAACCAGACAGAATTAGAAGATGACCTCCTAATGTAAAGCAGGATAATACAGGTAATAGTAACCTCATGAGGTAACACTTAACTCTGACAAATTTCAGCTATAATTTAAAAAATTACATAATTAAAGAAAGAAATAAGGAGGAAGACATTTGAGTTTCATTGCGATGTTTCTTGATAGGAAAATATTCTGAACAGCCTACAGATACATTTCTGTTAACCTACACAACCCTCATATAAATATATTCTTTTCATCTTGTTTAACTGTGGGACCAAAGACATGAACATTTTCTTCATTTGACCAGTGTTACATTTTATTAACCTATGGTTTCAGGCAACAGTCTGTCTTCTGTCATGCTTCCCATCATTGTAAGTTTTATCCAAAGTATTTCCAGCTAATCTGCCTTTCAAAGAATTGAATATGACAGTATTGCAGTTTTTATAGAGCATTGTTGGGGTTTTTGTACAGTAAAGACTCACAAACCTAGAGGGGAGAGTAAGAGGAGAGAGTGAACAGTTTTCAAAGTGGCAGCTCAATTAGATTTACTTTCTCTGCATGATACCAAGAATCTGTCAGATATTGCTTTTCAGATTTGCATGCGTAGATTAGGGCCAGTGTGATGGTATGGCTACAAAACACCGTATGTCAGTCTAATGTAGGATACAAAATGAGGATACATTTAGAAAGTGCAGATCTTGCGTTCTGGCATATGCCAAGGCCTGAATGTGCATGTGGAGGGAGCACATTTAAAAGATACATGCCTACCTCAAAAAATATTTCCTCCTGTCTGACAAAGTTCTTTCTTGAGCACATAACCTGGTAGGGACAGAATAGAAAAAATTAAAAAAAATAATTAAAAAAAAAAAAGTTACAGAAGATACTGTCGCCATATCTAATACCATTTTCTGTCTTGGCTGTGCTGATTGTGTTTAGTGTTGCGTCCACCAGTGAAAAGGGAATGCTGCCCAAAGCTGCTAGTATTAGATCAGTCAATCCAGCCTATGATTCCATCATTTATCTCCTATTATTTACTGAATTCCTGTATCTGTGTGTCAGCTCTGGAACCTCCACTGGGATTCACTAGCCAATGTTGATGCTTACCATGTCAAAACAGAAAAAAGATACATACTTTTTTTAAGAGAGTGGTTCTTGGCAGTGTTAACTTAAAGATTGGCTGTTTTTCTAGAAAGTATATGATACAACATAAGCCTAATTGAACATGTAGAGGCTGGGAACTCACTGTCTGGGGAAGCAGTTATGCTAAAAACAATGGGAGAGACTTGATAGACAGCAAATTGAACACGAGCCAGCCATGGGCTGTGGCAGCAAAGAAGGACAACAGTATCTTGGACTGTAATAATAGGAGCTCAAGTGATTATCCCCCTCTAATCAGCACTTACTAGGCTGTATTTAGAAGACTTATGCCCAATGTTGACCATCCCAGTGCAAGAAAGACATCAATGAACAGGAGCAACTTCTGTGGAGGGTCACCAAGATCATCTTTGGGGCTGCAGCACTTGCACTTTCCAAGGAGGCTGCCGGAACTGGTCTTGTTCAGCCTGGACAACAGTTGGTCTGGGGAGAACCTAACAAAGAGCAGCCTCCAGTACCCGTGTGGAGGTTATTAAGAAGATGGAGCCAGGCTCTTTGCAGTGGTGGTAGGACAACAGACAACAGGCCTAAGTTGAAAGAATGGAGGTTGTGTCTGAATATAAGGAAAACCTTAACTATACTATAAGAAAGATACTACATGGAAGACTTAACTTTTAATGTATGATTGAGCATTAAATATGTCTTGTTTTCAGTTCCACCAGAATGTGCTTGGTGGCAGTATTATGCATTCTGTGTGTGCTTTTTGAGTATTTTTCTTTTAAATAAGTTTCCTGAAAGTTTATTTAATGAAGCCAAGTGGCACACATTTTGGCTGTAATATATATTCTTTTAAATCTCCCAGCCAAAAGATTATATTGTGTTTTTTATTTTAGAAAGATAATTTGTGCTGTGTTTCAAATGACATATAGGATCCTTGGGAAAATATATTTCTGATCAAAGGAAATATTTGGCCCAGTGACACTGAAGTTAAAAAGGGAGTGAAACAGAATTTGAATAAAAATGTTCATGTTTTCTAATCTGTCTCTACCACACAGGTCTCATGTCTTATTTCATAGATATTGCTCGCTTTGTAACTACATGATTAATCAGTTTTGAAAGAATAATAGACATTTCTTGCTACATTGTTTATATTATTAATAAATTCTTTCCCCTTCTGCACAAAAAAATCCATATAGAGACAGAATTATTAAAAAAAAAAAAGTTAATGTTCAAACTGCCGAGTGTTATGAGAAAATCACTAAACCATAGGAATTTGATCCCAAACACTATAACATTTTTTTCTTCAGGACTGGGGAAAAAGTAGGTTTATTTCTTATTTTGTCATTGGCAGCATGATTTTAAAGGTCTAATAACAGATTTTATTTTAAACCCAAAATGGGTATAAATTGTTCTGGAAATGGACATGTGGAAACTTTGCAGAGAACACCTAAAGCACATCTTGTAGTAACAACCCATACTTTCCTCAAACTGCATCAAGTTTTAAGTGTTGATCGAGACACGACGTGATATATCCTAACTCCTAAGACTACTGTGTAAAGGCAGCAAGCCAGCTTCTGCTCTCAGTTTTATGACAGTAAAATAGCAGTGTGAGCACAGACACAATTGGCAATGCTCACATAGATTTCAGCAGAGTTGTGTTTCAATTTGCAAGTGTTTCATTGGTAGCATTGTTTTTATTATATATTAAGTTGTAATCAGTCTTTTCTCGATTTTTGTTTCACAGTCAATTTTTCCTTTACTCTCATCCAGTGTAGATGTTGAATCATACTAACTTGTTCCTAAGAACCATAAGCTAAGTTCAAGTAAGTTAAGAAATACCACGGTTGTTTCATAGACTACTTTGGTTTTCTTTTCTTTCACACGTCCTTCCTTCCCCTCCCTTCCCCCCTTTTATTTTTTTAGTAAAGTACTTTATTGAACTTCTAGAAGAGCAATGAACTCTGGGAACAAGTCCTCTGAGTTTGCATTAGAATGAGGATTTAGAAGACATTTGAGTCTTCTGTCCAGCTCGTGTCTCTGATCTTTCATAGAAAACCACTGAAATCATTACTACTGGGAAGCGTATAGATCAAAAGAAGTTCTAATATGGACGAAAACCTTTTTCTTACATTGCTGGTGAACAGATATAACACTCAAGTAGATTTCAGCGATGTTAAATTTTTTCAAAGTATTGGTTTCTTACTGAGTGAGAAATGTTCTTGCCACCATATTGACCAGGAGAAGAAAAGGAATACAAAATGAGTGCTTCATGATGACACATCAGCATTTCGGCATGCACTTCCAAGTTGATACTTTGATCTTTTTTGATCCATGGTGTTTCATCTGGAAAAAGCTCCTTTCTTGTAAATATTCCTTGAAAGAATGAATAGAAAATTATAATTTCTTTGTACTATATTCTGGACAAAGTTCCTTTTCCTAGCTGTAGACATTCAGTTGAGGCAACTCTTTGAAGTTTATAATAGTATATTTAGTTTTATTAACTTGTCTCATTTTGCACAATAGGTACATTCTCGGGGTGTCCCCCTGCTTGTGTTAAAACTGAAGGAGTTAGATCAATGGATCAATGTTGACCTTTTTTTTTTTTAAATTCTATCATAAGCTTTAGGTAGCCTTCGTTTATGCACTGTAATGCATTCAGTAATACTACACAAACCAATGACAAGAGAGTAAGTTCACCACTTGCTTAACCAAGACCTTTTGCATCTAAGATGCTAATGTTAAGTTGGTTTTTCATTTGTGTTTGTCTCTCAGAAACACTCCACTGTCAATTTACCAACCAACCTGCATAAAAGATTTTCCCATTTTCTTTATCTGTGTTCCCCCATTGGCCTAGATATGAAGAGAAGCGTTTGCAAGAGAAAAGAATGTTTCATGTGATTAGTCAAGGAATTATTCTCCCAGTGCAGGACATTTATATTAGTGTCGGGGGGTGAAGCATCCAGAACTGTCTTATTTTTGTTATAGCAGTGTGATTCCACTGCTGGAGGAGAAGGATAGTAGTGCATCTAGCACAAATCCTACATTCTCCTATGGGAGATATGTAGACTTATGCTGTAGGTCACTGATCTAACAATGTGACTTTCTTGCAGTAGAGTACTTTTAAACTGTTTATCAAATGGCTTATAGTGCCATTTCCATGTCAGAACTCAGTGTTATAAATTTTTTAAATTACAGAGAACTTGACATTGTTTTATTTCTATGAGAGCTCAGTTTGGGGTTGTTTATTTTACAAAAGTGCAAGAACTCTTCTAGCTAGGATCCGTTCGTGCAGTTGCAACAAGAAAAGCCAGGCTGAACTACTGAAGTTTCAAGTCTTAGCATACAATGTTGTGTGAAAGCCTTTCTGCTCCATCCACGTGCAAAGGCACTTCATATCTTACAGCATTTATTTCTATTTATGTTGGACTGGATGGAGCGTCCAAGTGTTACTTTTTCTCAAACAGTTCAGTGTTTGTATGTTACTGTTAACATTTGCATAAGCACTCAGCCAAAATCATTTTGTCCCACAGACCTCAGATTAAGTTTATGTGAATTAAAGAATCTTCTTATTTGTTTGGTTGGGGTTTTGTGTATTGTGTTGTGCTTTATTTTTCTAAATTAGCAGAATCAGCTCTCTGTAGCTCCATCAGGCTTCTCAGCAACAATTCTAGAGCAATTCTTCCCAGAGATTTTTAGAAATGAACTATCAGACATTGGCTATGGAAAGATCTAGACTGGCAAGTCAGCTGCTGTTTGGCAAATCCTATTTGCATATTCTTACCATACAGCAAAAGTGAGGTACCTCTGAATGGAGAACCATTCAAGGAAGAGGAATTTGGTGTAGAATGCTGACAAACTTGTTATCCTGCATTTCTCTGTCTGTGCAACTGGTTATTACAGTTTTGCCCAATAAACCTCATCTAAGCAGAAATTCTGGGGGTAATTTCTTGTTCAGTTTTTGGTTTGCATAGTCAACTGAAGTCAGATATACTTATTTATACCATCTGATTCAGGAACAATGGGAATAGCTTTCTCACAGGATTCTCTACTTTTCTAGTGGTAGAGGAAATACCATGACTGGAGCCTTTCTCAGGCTTTTATGATGTGTGGTTTTGGATGAGGAAGACACTGTCACATGTACTTTGTTTAAGATTTGGAACCATCAACTGGTTTTCTCCATATTTTTCTTCAAGAACCATATCCATGTTAAGTTGTTTGCTTAGTCTTAGTGGAAGCGATAGAATCATGACAGAGTAGTCATGTACTGAACTGTCCAGGTATTTGCATCTCAGAAGATAAACTGCACTGCTGAATGACTATACAGACATTATCATACTGTTTCCATGCTGGAGAATTAGGACATATTTTGAAATTACAGTCAGTTTGTCTGAAGTAAATGAAATTTTTCATTGTTTCTGTAATTATGGCAAAAAAAGGGAGTGAAATTGGGATGAAATTGCAGGCAACTTGAAGACTAGGTAATGCACTTTTTTTTTTTTTTTTTTTTTTTTTTAGTGTTTTTTTTATTTTTATTTATATTTTTTTTTTTTTTGTAAAGGGATGTTTAGTTTTTGAACAATTTGCTTAAGGTTTTTTTAAAGTTTGTTAAAAGTTGGGGGTTTTTTGTCTTACATTTTTTATTCCGTTTTTTGCCCCTAAACGCATTTCCTCTGCTCAGCAAAAACATTTTAATTTTTCATCCCTCTGTACTTCAGGTGGTGAAGTAGTATAGTAACAACAATCACCACTGTGTTGTAACAGTTAGCAAAAAGTGACTTTATTTTGTTTTTTCATGGTATTCAGTTCAAGGCCTCGTTGTGATGAGGACCAATTTCCATTAGGCCTTTCCAACTATGTCTCTATAGGCCTGCTTTATGATTCTGGAACAGCAGACTTCAGGGTGAAGTTCATGAGAACTAGAGAAGAAGTGGACTTGATCAAAGCTTCTAACTGCGCCATAATCTAGAGAGAGACAAGACAGAGCCAACATTGGATTGCACTCAAGAAATTTGCCGATCTTATTATTTTTGTTATAAATTTTTTTAAACGTTCTCTTATTTTGGTAAAAAGATTCCCTACAGTGGGCCTTAGCATGGGTGCTAAAATTGCTAAATGTTTTGTAAACTTTCCTAACAAATTTATGGCTCTCACATTAAAAAAACCCAATGCCCAGCAAACTAGTAAAAAGACAAATCTTGGAGAGACAGTGTGCAGTACCAATATATTCTCTGCAAGTAAAACTGATCCAGCCAGAATTGCTGTATAGTATTTGGATACTGTAGTCAGTCTGTCAAAAAACCCTGACATTGGTATATCCATATTATGTTTCTTGTCAGTCAAAACATAAGTACTTATGTGCAAATCTAAGTTCATGTTACTTCAGCATATTTTTTTCCAGACTTGTGAGAAGCAGGAAATAGGAGGGTCCTCGAGATATTTTTTTTTTAATTGTTTGAGTGAACTTTGGATCTTTAGCAAAGGGAGCAGTGTATCCTGTGTGACTGACTGGTGGAGGTACTTCCAGCATATGTGTTAATTTTATTAGTTAAAAATGAGAGTTGGGAACTAATCACGATCTTTAGATTGGTGAGTAAGTAGAGGGGGAATGCAGTTGTATTTCAACCTATCATTTTAAAATTCATGGACTGTACACACTGGCTACGAAGAAGGATCAAGGGCGTTTACTGAACATAAACATTTAACTTTCTCAGTGCTCCCAAATATAATTTCATGGCATAATATTTTCCACATTCCTAAAGACAATTGAGAATAAATTATAACGTGTATGAGGAAAGAATCTGTGATTTTTTTTGTAAGAATGAATATGAGGTTTTGAGTATTGTTTCCATGTAATTATTTGATTTAGCATTGGGAGTTCTGTGCGTGTATTTTTATGTGGGCATTTATGTAGTTGTATACAGCGTTGATGCAGAATGGCTTAATAGTGAGTCATTAGAGAGGTGGGTGATAACTTAAAATTAAACACCCTGCAGCTCTTTAGGTGGAGCATTTGAATTTTTGCTCAACAACTTCTAGTGAAAGTGGCATTGACTGATACATGCACAGTATTTAAATGGGTTCAGTGCATTCTTTTTGAACTAAAAAAAAGAGCATACATTATGGATATTCAGAGAACAGCAAATTATCTTCTTGAAACTAAAAAAAATGAACAAATCTGGCTTTCACCATCAGAATATTTGGGGTGCCACCCTCTCTCTGTTCACATTTGTTCGTTCACATAACACATGGTACTTTTACAGCATGACAATTTCTGCAAGCTGTCCTCCTATGCATGCAAATATTCATATTCTCCACACTGCTGAAAAGGGCCTGTTTCAGGCACCCTGTTTCTAAAAGGATGGGTGCTAATAGCAGAGAATTCAGGATACAGCATGAACAATCAAAGATCTGTTGACTTCTTACCTACAAGGAAATGTAGGAGAGCTTCTGTTTAGTTGAAGGAGAGAATTTAGGGGGAACATTTGCAGCCTTCAGAAGTATGTAAAAGAGCATTGCAAAGAGGAAGAGGCAAACAAAAAGTCAAAATTTGGATCAACAAAGAGCAGAGTCTGCTATCTTATAAATTTTTTATTTGCAGAAGGATCTCAACTAGTCTGTTTGTTTACATTGGAACATTTGCACAGCCAGCTTTAAAGACTTCTGTGTTGCATTGGGAGTTATCCAGACAGTGTGAGAATCAGTATCAAACACTTTAAATGACTGGTTGCATGCTTTGAATAGCAAGTACTTAAGACCATTGTGACCATGAAAAATTTATGTGCAGTTCATAAAGTGGAATATGTTTGTATAAAAAGTTACTTAAATAATTTTCAATGCTGGAAAGTGATTGATTCTGAAATAAAAGGGGCTTAGTCCTACAAACTGTCTGGCCACACTCAGTATTTATCTATCTTCTGAATCATTCAGAATTACTGTTTCCAGTATTTCCACTATATTCAATCCTTATTTTTCAGATTATTTCCCCTACTAGTACTAGTTTGCATTAATTTTATTTAAAATTCTATGGTTATTTTCTGCTGATGTTTCATCTCCCATGTCTATGCATTTCTCACTCCTCTTGGTAGAACTGTCAATAAGGAGTTACATGTTGCTTGGAAAAAGAAAATATATGCTAAAAATATTTTCCAAATTGTATCTTAATGTATTTCTGAAACATTGGCCCACTTAATATTATCCTTGTGTCACAAAAATCAGAAAAATCCCAGAAAATGGGGAACCAAATAAAATACTTTTGCAATTGCTAAATTACTCTCTCCACTACCTTTCAGTTTCCTTCCTTTTCCTGAAACAATTTCAACAAAACTCCACCCCGAAATCTTTTTAATATCCCAGTAAATTAAGTTAGAATTATTATAATTAGAATAGAATAAAATAGAATTAATTAAAATAGAAGAGATGTTATGGGAGAAAATTACCAGACTTCTAGATAATAAGTTTGATTCTAATGATGGCACCTTGCTGCTTTTAATATGAGAAGAAAGCAGGCTTGGTGTGTGAGTCCTGTGTATTCTTAACTAATGTGAAGTCTTTCAGTAGTTTAGTGAGATACTGCAAAACTAGGGTTTTCATGTGTGGCAATAATACCCAAATAGTGAGGAATCCGGGCATAAAATGGGGATTCAGGACTAGCATCAGAAGATAATAAACAATTTTTAAAAAATTATCACTGCATTTGTTTCTGAAACATCATTCAGTGCTCTCCATTTTTGTAGAATAAAGTGAATGATAAACTTCAACAGCTCAGAGTTAGTGTGTGTGTGTGTATGTGTGACTGCTTGTAGAGATCTCTCAACACAACAATATAAGTTACCCATTTTTTTGTTGTTTAAATGAACTACCCAATGGTTTGTCTGTTGCTTGCTCAGTAGCAAGGTAATAAGACATTAGCAAGGGAAACATTTTTAGAAGAGTAAAACTTACTGCGCCTTTGTTTATGACATGAATTTCAACATGACTCTGGAATATGCGTGTCAAGCCGTGTTCAAACTTAGGGTGTTTGGAAGTATATTTGAAGTTTCAATTGCATCTGCAATTCAATTTTCTATTGACCCATAATTGATTCTTTGCCATTTTATTAGGGAGAGATGGTACCTACTCACAACAAAATTGTTAGCGAATGAAATTAGTGTACAGTTAAAGACACAGTGAAGAATTGTTGAGAAGAGAGATTTGGGCCACACGTGTGTTTTCTGTTTCCACGCTATGGTGGTGGGAGAGTCTTCTGTGCCAAAGGGCCTCAGAAAAACCACCGTGGGCTAAGGGAAGCATACAGGCTGTACAGGAGGGCCTGCACATCAGGTTCTGAGACATTAACCCCGTTCCACAGCAACCAGATGGTGCCTCTGCAAAGGGAATAAAGGGAGGCAAAGGGGAGAACATTGCATGCTGTAGCCTTTTCAGGACCAACAACGACCAAAAAACAAATCTAGCTTGTAACTGACCATGTGATGGAGACCACAGCTGAAAGTCACAGTTCTAGTTTAAAAGGCTAGAAGAGCAGTTAATTTCTTAAGTGCTTTATGTAAGGGAAGTCCTGGCAAGAATCTTAAAAATATGTTTATGGAGTTGGTACAGTAATGAAAATGTCACTGATAATATAGTTAAACCAATGAGTATTTGAGAGAGAAAATTTCTAGGGCTTCTCTCCATTTCGGGCATTTTCACAGCTTCTATTGCAGCTTTAGTGCGGTTACACCTAGATGTAGATGCTCACTTTGAGTCTGAAAATGGAGCAAATAAGAAAATGATACTTAAGGACAAAATAGTATTGTTAATAAGTGGGATGATGTAGTATTGTGGCACAGTTACAAAATGAACAGCACTTTACACTTCTCTGAGTGTACCCTGGTTTGTCACTGAGCCTTGCTCTGAACAGAACCATGTGTCCCGGTTCCTGGGGGACTGGGGATAACAAGCCTTTCCCTGCTTGTTTCCCAGCTGTATTGGCTCATTCAGTTTGGCACCTGTGACCCTCTTCACTGTGGGAGGATGTAGGCCTGTAGCTAGGGAACCACCTCAGATGACTTGGAAATGGTCTTTGTTTTATCCATTTGGTATGTGTGTGTTTTATCCTTTTACCATTTGTAGGAAAAAGAGTAGAAAGAATAAGATGTTCACATGCCTGTGTCTATCTTCTACAGTCAGCTTTCCTTGCCTACACTGTAAATCTGTCACAAACAATGATGTTGGACGTGCTTCTACTGTCTATTTAAATCTCTGAAAGCCTGATTCTCTCATTTCTGCTGAGTTGCAATTTCCTAGCCCCAGTACAACAAATTGCCATAAATGGCTACAGGGAAAAGGTGACCTTTGTCTTGTGTCTAAATGCCAGAGGTGCTACCAACAGAATGTGATAGGATGATCCTTCTTGCAGAAAGACTTACTAGCCACTCTGTGTCTTTTAGGAAAGAAATGTAAATATTCTTCATGTTTTTCTCTTGTTGGTCTAAAATTGTCTACAAGTGAAGGTCTTCCATGCTTAGCATTTATAAAACCCTGGAGAGGAATGAGTGGCACTTAAATCTTTTGATGGTTCTTGAAAGCTGATACCTTGTACAGTCAAGGTAAATTTGAATTACAGTGTATGCGACTGTAGCTGAAGTTGAAGCTCTATGCTTCATGTGCTAGGGGCAAAGATGTGATATAAGGCCTATATGTTTAGTCTGGGGAATTGCAAATATTTTTCAGGGACATGTGATTCCCCTTGCTCCTTTTTTTTTTTTTTTTTTTTTTTTTTTCAAATGGGACTTTCTGTGGCGTGGTAGAATTGCAATATAGTGATGGATGTGGAAGAGGTCATTCTCTGGACAGTTTCTGTTGTCTTGATAGCTGGATATTAATGCAGGCTTTTCCCATGCATAGTAAACCCTCTGAGAGTGAAAACATCTGTGATATTCATATCAAATTATACATATAGAAGTGACATGGTAGGTGCTAAGCTGTCCATGATGGATAAATTGTAGTCTGGATTGTTTGGTGATTATTTCCAAAAGTTATGCTTCATCTTCTGAGAGAAAATCCCATGCATTCTTACACAATAAAAAAGGTAACTATTAGAGTTTGTCTTCCAGCCTAGATATGAAGATATGCCTGTATGCAAGAAAAGGGGGTAGGAAAGCAATCTTTTTTCTGAAGTGACAAGTGACAACACCTCTTTTTTTTCAGTCCAGTTTCCCAGGGATGTCTTGTCCAAGTGGCCTCACACTTTCCCAAAATAATTTCCTCTGGCTATAGACCAAACACAAGAACTCCAGGCAAAAAATGTTTCTTTAGGAAAGTCTGAAAGGGTATCTGTTGAGAGAAGGAAAAGATTTTTGGGCTTGCCGTGATGAAAATGGTATGATATATAATAATGTTTATTTAGCACGCAGGGCTAATAATTACGTGTTAAAACCAAATGCTGGTTTTTGTATGGCTGCTGTAGATTTTCTTCTGTCTAGTCGTCCGTATACATACAGTACATCAGGAACATAAGATAGAAAGACCTCAGTGATATATTAGACTTCTTCCCACCCAAATTCTGGCAGTGCTCTGTCCCCTCCCCGTTCGCAGGACTCCTTCCCAAGGTCTTTGGTGGAAGGAAGTGGCGCTTTTCAGGGCATGCTGGCCTCATTGCTGTTACTCACATGGGAACAGCAGCTGGTCCAGTAAACAGCATAACTCTTTCATTCCAGTGTTTTGGTCGTTACTTTGGCTATGTGTCAAAAAAAGTCAGATTCAACACCCTTAGTGGCTATAGGTTGCAGCAGTTGCTTATACCAGAAGCTTCCACAATAGCTTTATCCTCAGAATGGACATGTGCCAGTGGCAGAGATGATATTGATGTTTTATCTTTTTATTTTACAATAATGCCTAGAGTCCTTAAGCTAGGTCAAGTCCTCTTCATTTTTTGCCTTGTGCAAAAAAATGTAGGCCATCACCTGGGAAGTTTAAAATCTTAACAGATGTAGTAATCTAAATTTCTAAGAGCACAGCAATTGCACCCTTGTCCTTTAGAGGTTTGATACAGAACGAAATAAGCCACCCACCTCCCAGCCACTATTTTCTTGCAGTTAGGAAAGAGTGAGAAGAAAGATCTTGTTAGGCAGAAAAAGGAACTTGTTGCCAGCTGCTGATTGAAATAAGGAGAGCCAGCATTTAGAGATTTCTCGTAACAAAATACTGGATGATGGTGAAGTTGCATGTCACCGGACTATTCATTGTCCCTGCGTATCAGCCACGTTAGGATTAAACACAGGAACAAAACTAAAACTATCCTTTGTGTCAGTTGCTGAATATCACATGGATGCTTTGTTTTTGAAAGATCCAAGGGGTGAGCAGTGGATGCAAAGTCTCTTTGCTTGGATTCTCTTTGCCTTTTAGGGTTAGATTTCCTACGACCTGTAGCTTTGCAGGAATGGCATCCATAGCTGTTTCCCATTTGTGGAGGGAAAGATAGACAAGCCCTGCTGTCTGTCAGAGCATACTATTTTGAGAAACCGCACAAGTAAATATTCAGCAGCAACATTACGGTGTCAGACTGTTGCATTTGTAAAGTGTAAAACATGGAAATGAGTCATGTGGCCCTCATACTTACAATAGTTTTCTCACATATGTAAGCAATCAGTAGACTCGATCAATAAAAATGATAGTGCAAATGTGGTAGAGAGGACTTAAACCTGCTGATTACAAAGGAGATTGTATTATCTAAGACGGGGTGTTCAAACATTGTGGCTTAGAGTAATTTATTCCATGTTTAAATAAGTGTTCTATTAAAATGTATAACATGTGTGTGTGTCTCTGAGCTCCTGCCAACAAAAATTATTACAAATCACTCATTTTCTGATAGACGCTTGCTACTTTCCACTTAAATTTCCCACAGATATAATCTTCAGATTCAGTGATGTCCTAATTTGGGCATAAATATCTTTTCCCTTTTGTTAAACAAGCTTTAGGTGGGGGAGTTTTTGCTCTGCCTGGGCTAGTCATATGATGTTGGTAACTTGCAAGATGCATCTAAACCTCACACAACACGGATAGCAAGTGATGCTATTGGGATTAATTTCTAAGTTTCTTGGGAGGTTTTTTATGCTTGTTTTGGGGTTTGTTTGTTTTTTTTTTAAGACATAATAAAGTGGATCAGGGCCTGTCACTTACCTGAAAACTGTTTACAAAAGAAAGCAGGCATGATTACATATTTCACAAATCTGAGTATCTTCCCTGGGAAGCTTTCGGCAGTTGTAAGACATGTCTATGGCATTACGCTACAGGAGAATAAGCCTCAGCTGAAAACAGCAGTAGGGCACTTGGGTTTTTCTGCCAGTAGAGGGGCAGGCACCGGAGGAAATGCTGTTCATACATACTCCCCCAGTCGTCCAGCAGCACCTCCAGGCAGGGAAAATGTGTGCAGCTCGTGCGGACCCTGCCATTTCTGGTGGGTTAGTGTTGGTGACTGTTCTGATGCAGGCATTTATTGTCTTAGAACTGGAAGGAGACACATTTAAACGGTATCTTTTGAATGTGTTATTCACAAAACTTTCAAATGAGAAACTAATTCTTCATTATATCCATTCCAAAAGCAGCTTGCTCTCTTTAAAAATCTCAAGGGGCTTTTGCTTGTTTATTTTCCTGAATACCCACATCCCCACCTCCCAGGCACCGATTCATACTTACTCTATAGCATAGCAGAAAAGTAATTCATTCTAGGTGGAATTCTCCACCAAAAAATGCCTTTTTGTCTAAATTCCAGTGAAAATCAATGGGGTTTGTGCTCCAAAACCGGTTATTTTCTTATAAAAATCCTACCTAATGAAGACAAATTATCACATTGGTTTTACTGGGTAACATTTACAGAGCCTGCACGTAAATTGTCTCTTCAGTGCAGGGGGAGGACAAAATGTTTTTAGAGATCTAGCTGGAAGTAGGGCTCACGTCAGTTACAGCAAAAATAATTGGTATTTCTCACTTCAGTGTCTATTGAATGAATGAAGCTGAAAATAAAACAGTGGTGAGTATTCAGCTAAATGCTGGTAGTCATGGAGAGAAGCAGCAGCTAATTGAAACAGAAAAAAAGTAATACACATGGGTCTTTTTTGTTAGACAAAACAATTTTGTCCAAGAAAGTAAAAGGCATGTGGTAATAATGAGTATAACTAGATTTCATTTTGCTGTGAGATGGTTACAGTTACAAAATATCATGCAATTAACTACTTAAACCCAGTATTAGAAATGTGGCAGGGCGTGCTGTGTGACTGAAGTAGTTTATTTAAATGCATAAATGACACATAGGAACCTAATTCTTCCTGTCTTTCAAAATGTCTCCTTCAGTGTATGCTGCCACCTTTTATGCTTTCTCTGGTAGCAGAGACTTTAAAATCTGCCAAAGGCATATAACTTCTCTGACAGCTTTCCACTTCTCAGTCTGGTGCTGCAGATCCAAAGTGCCTATTCAAATCCGGAGTGATGCAAGAGAGCAAATATTTGCCCCATTAAATAGAAGTTGGGAGAGGCAAGTGACTTGCCAAGTTATGGAGTGCAATCCTTTCATCTCAGCAGTCTTGAATGGCTTTTAGATCTAAATGTTGACGCTTTGATACTGTGCGTCTACAGAAAGTGCTAAGTGAAACTGAAACATAACTGGACAAACATCTTGGTTAGAACTTGGCTCACAAAAACTGTAAAAGAAAACATTTCATAGACATACACGTGTATAGGTAAAGTTTTCTGGTCAAGATAAATCCCTAAGGAAAAACCACATAAAAATGGTAGCCCCTTATTTATGAAGTTTTGTAAATGAAACTGTTTTTGGGGAAAAAAAATCAAACAGAAAAAACCCCAACAAAATATTTGGAAGTATGTTTTCAAAATCATTGTCACTCAAAAAGTGCCTTTCATTAGACCAAAACAAAAATAACATACACCATCCCTTTTGATTTGCTAAAAACTGAAGACAAACATTGTTTTAGATTGTAATGCTGTAACTTTTACAATTGTGAGCAATTGTAAAAGGTATCTGTACACCCTTGATCAGCAGTTTTTAGATCAGTATGAGAGCTCACTGTTACGTTAACTCTCTTTCAGGTTAATATCTCTACCATAGACAGTGCTTTTATTACTATAGTGATTCTATCTACAGTTCCTGACTCTAGCTTGGCTGCTCATCTGTCTCTCTGAAGTTGAAGCTAATATGGTGGTTAGATTATAAATGGGAAAGGAAACAAAAAAGGATTTTGATTTTTGTCCCCCATTTTTTTAAATAAGGTAGGCAGCTATTGAAAGATTCCCACAAACTCACGTACCCATGGGTTTTGCTGGTTGTTTTGCGTGGAAGTCAGCTTTACGCTACATAAATTACTTTATTGCATACAGTGCTCAGTTGTTTCTGGTGACGGGCATTAACAAAATTATCCAACTAACAAATATTTTCAGTTCAAATATAAAAGGAAAGAGAAAGCTTGGCTTTCGTATGTTGAAACATAGTTTCTTTATTTTTTTCTCATGACAGTGTTAGATTGCACCCTTCATTATTTCTGACAGCATTTAATTTCCTTTTTTACTTTACACTGTGCCTACAAAAATAAAGGGAGAGAATTAACTTTAAAATAATACAGTCGAGACAGCTGATTAAAAAAAAAAAAAAAGAAAAAAGAAAAACAAAAAGGAAGTGGGTGCCAACCCAAACCCCTGTATTCAAATGCACCCACAGAATGAATTCTAAGAAAGTCCATAACTAGACCTTAAACTTTGTGGCTCTGGTTATGGTCCAGTTTGTCCACAACCCAAAATCAAATTTTTGGGCTCAGAATTACATGTGAAGTTTTAATAGGGTAAATGGATTGATTGAAAATACTTTGTGAAGAGGTTATGTGAAGAAACTTATCTAGTAAGTGCGGCCAAGATTTAAGCCATTATTTCAGATGTGAAGCATTTGGCAACAAGAGATCATTTTCATCAAAAAGGAAGCCCTAGTTCATTATTTTGGGGCTGAGAAAATTTAGTTTTTGTTTAAGCTACCAGCAAACAAAAATTATATAAGCAGAATGAAACAGCTTTTTTTTTTTTTTTTCAAAGGGAACAAATGAAGAACATTATTTTGCAAACATGTGAAGTGTGAGATATGACCTATTAATGTGCAAAATTCATGCATGCCTTCCATGCAAAGCCAACCTATTTATTTCTGAGCAGGAACTGGCACAGTTGGCCCAAGTGACAGCAAAGTTAAGTGGCTTTGTTTATTATTGCAGTGCAGCATAGCTTCCGCTGAAGAGCTATGCTAGACTGATGCTGCTTTGATGCACAGGTGTATATACAAATTGATAGACCCACTTGGAGACTTAATTTGACTGTGCTTCCAAGTTTTTTAATCAGAGCTTATTCACTTATCTGAGCATCAAGACCTCCCTTCTCCCTAGTGCATACCTCTAATCATCTTGTCATATTAGGAAGTAATTTTTTTCTTTCCTCTCTTCCTTCCTGTGCAATTACTACACAGTCTTGATTCTTTTCACATGTTGTGGTACTTGGGTCTCCCTTCCTTGGCCAGTTCTTTTGGGCAGAGAATTGTTTCTTTGCTGGGTTCTGGTGCTGGCTTCAGGCTATCATGGAAACTTGGGAATATTCTTTGGCTTCCCAGTGATTCAATTCTGTTGTACTAGAGTCAGAGGATCTGATTACAGTGAGAACCATGCTTGTGGAAAAACAAACCATGGACATTTTAAAAGCAGGAGCACCTTTGGAACAGTAACACGAGCTCTGATAGGTTGGGCGTAGAAGGGGAGGAAAGAAGGGAGCCAGAGAGATACATGACTAAAGCAGCAATAGTTCAGACAGATTTGAATCTTAGGACAGATTTCAACTATGCCCTGCACTGGCTTAAAGGACTTCAAGAAAGAGGAGAAGGCTTAGGCTACTACTGATTGCTTTTATATCATCCTACCCTTCGGTCCTGTTCTGATGAAGCATTGGAGTGTATCCAGTGTGCCCACAAATTACATTTAAGGGTATCTTGCTGCTACTGCTGATGATAAATTCGTGACATAACATACATTTCCTGTGCCTTGTGTGTGCCAAGTTTGTGCATGTCTGCATTCAAATACAGATGAAAAATTAAATTTGTTTGGCTCGAACAGTTTTTACTGACAGCATAACTCAGTTCTCTTGAGTTCCTGGATAAGCCGTAGCTGAAACAGTTTGTTCTGCTTTTACTGCCCAGTGCCTGGAAGCTGGGGTTAGAGATGGATTGCTTTAAATCAAAGCTGTGCTGAGAACACACCAACAGCCAGGACATAGGCAGTATGCTGCTTCTTTCCAAATCCTCCCAGTTCCGCCACAATTCGGATAGAGTCTTTAGAGAAGGAATAAACTCAATTGCAGGTGATATTGGGAATTCCATATGACCTTCAGAAATTGCATTAAAATGGGGTTCTTTGTATTTTTTTCTCATATTTGACAGTAGTCATATGTCTACATATCTTTCCTTTTTCATGTTGGACAACAAAATACAAAATTGGTGTCTTACAATATTGGTAATTGCAGTGAAAGCGTATTGTAAGATCAGAAACTGTCAAACCCTCTTTGTTAAAAGCATGCCTATTTCACCTTGACAGCTAATTTACCTTAGCACTTTTCCAGGAATAAGAAAAAATCACTCCACTTAAATGGAGACTCCTTCCAGCTGACAGAAATGTTAGTTAACACTGGCAATTACACCAATACCAAATACCCGCTTGATTTTAGAAGAAAATGTGAAGCTTTTAATCCTACCTATTGATTAGATACGGTGACTGCCCAAAAAGGAAATGTGGGGAGACTTCCATCTTAAGAATCTGTGTTTTAAAAATGATCAAACCTTTTGCAAGCAGATCTAGTAAATACAGGACCAGTTCTGATTTGCAGTGTGATTACTGGCATTATTCTGGAAGAATAAATTTGCCATAAAAATGGTACAACTCAATTAAGCCCATTAAAAAAAGAAAAATTCTCATAAATGAGAATTCATCATTGCCAACATTCTGTACCTGGATTATTCTTTCATTGTTCTTGACTAGGAAATTATGTTTGATTAATTATGAAGATATTTGCTATATATGAAAGTATTAAGCATGCTTACCAGCTTCTTTGGGTGTTATTAGTGCTTCGAGATGCCTCAGTTTAGGACATACTCCGAAGAGCATAGTTTTCAGAAGAATCAGAAAGGTACCATATCACTTTGGGGTGTATCAAGTTGATATAAAGTATCAGCTGTCACTTTTGAAAGAGTGGGCAGTGTGGCAGATGGAGGCAGAATGTTTAAATTCCAGAATTTGTACTATGATGTACTAAACCAGATTCTTTGCAGCTCAAATCCTACATCTTCTATGCTTGCTTATTCCTACAGAAAATGCCTTTATATGACTTGCTGCTTCCAGTGTACTGAATACAACTTTTTCTTTGATACTGCATGTTTTCCAAAATACCAAAGTGATGTGAGAAAAACATCATCTGTGTGTTTTGCCAAACAGATTGGCTTTGGCTACCCACATAAATTTTCTGGATCTTTTGATCAAATCCTCCACCCTGTTGCAAATTTGGAATTCATGCCAAATATAGCATCCAGCATTGAGATAAATCTGAATTCTTTCATGTGAGCTACAGTGAGTTTTGTTATTCTTCTTTGTGATAAATCTCCCGCATATAATGTTATCAAAGGTGGTCAAATAATTTATTCTTCAAATAATTTGAAAATACTGTTATTGCTTTTTAATTCAACCAATTTAAAATGCGTTCTCGGAAAACTCTTACCAATGGTGCTTACAAGTACTACTGTTTTTCATTTCATAATTATTTGCAAATACATATTGCTGTCTTTTGTTATTATCCAAATTTTTAGTTCTCAGAAATTTAGTGGAAAATGATGTCTGGATATTGGAAAACAGAAAGCAGACAGGGTTGACCCGTTGAAGTCAGAGGGACTCTTTCTGGAACTTCTATTTAGTGAGTCTGACACAAATGAGCTTAAATGCATCATGCTGCTTCAGTCAGGATATTTCCAAAAACATTTTTTGGGAAGTACTGTGGCTGATGGTCTTCATCAGGAATACTGGGTACAGCCAGATTACCTGTTACAGAAGGAAGCTTAAGTCAAAAAGAAACAGGTGTAAAAAAAGTGCTCAGAATGTCTGGCATTGGAAGGATTCTGTAGAGGAGAATAAGAAAGCTTAATGAGCATGATCAGACAGAAAAAAAAAAAAGAAAGAAAGAAACAGAGGTGATTGTAGTCTATAAATATATTAGAAAAATAAGTGCTATTTAAGCTAAGGGAAATGCTTACACAAGAACAGATGGGTATAATCTAACTGTGTACAATTATTCCAAATTTTGGAATGCTTCTCATTCTATAAGAAATGAGAATCTGTGACAACTTTCCACTAAGAGTACCAGGAGCAAAAAACACCAAAAACCCCCCTCAACCTCCAAACCAAAAAACTCTAATTGATCATAAGCAGAGCCTGTGCGGCATATGAAAAAGATTATATGGCATGGCTGCCTGCAAAAACAAGGGACTGAACTCAATGACCCAGAAGTCCCTTCCAATCTGCTGTTCTTAATTAGATATATGAGTATCATGGGAGCTCTTCTAGCCTCCAGCCTGTTCCTGCAAGAGGATCCTTTTATTTATGTAACTTCCCACTGAAATCCTTGCAAATCTGCAGATCCCCACTGACATGTAGGTGATACAGATTCTTGGACCAAATTCCAAGGAGGGTTCATGATCCCAGAAGAAAGTTCTATATCTGGCTTCTGTTTTCCTTCCTGGTTTTGCATGCAGCTTCTGTTTCAATTCCTGAAACTCCTTTCTCCGCATTGCTTAATTTTCCATGTGAAGGTAACTTTTCTTCTTGAAGAATGACTTAAATGCTAATCAATCATACATTTCTAATTAAAATCCATATAGCTGGAAATACTTTTACATGCAGAATACCTGTCTGAGTGCCTTTGTCACTGAAATCAGTGTACGTGGAACATTCAGTGGTTTTCCTGTTCCTTGAACCAACATTATGAACCAACCAAGCAAATGAAACAACATTTCACCACCACAGGTTCAGTCTTGTGCCAGGAAACTTTAAACACATACTTCTTATAGGATCAGGGGGTAAATGTTAAGGTAGCTAAGAGGGAAGTACAGTACCAGGGCCTGCAATGAATACAAGTCAGCATCAAATGCTGAATAAAGATGACTGCAGTTTTCCTCTCTCTCCATTCTGAGAGAAAAGGATTGAGTTCTGGCATTTTCCCGTGGCAGAGTTTTATCTTTGGCTTTGTACTAAAAGAAGTGTATTTCTTCATATTCTGGACACTGTAAACAATAATCTTAGAATTTTATTACATTTAAAAAAATATGTTACTGAAACAAACCTCTGCCTTTGACATGATTTGTGTCTTCGTTAAAAGGTTGTTAAATTCAATCTTCGTTATTAAACCAGTGAAAAATCCATAATATCACTATTCCACTCTGCACTGTAGAAGGTAGCTGGGTATCTTGTTTCTGAAGGCCTAAGGCAAAATCACTGATCTGTGACAAGAACAAGCTTGCAAGAAAAAAGCTGCAGCTTTCACCAAGCACAGGCCATGGGGTGTCTTTGGCCACAGGTTTGCAAACCTCTGCAAATGCCTTTCTACTCAGGGCTTTGTAGTCTGTAAATGGAAAAGAAAGTGAGAAATTTTTGCAAAGTCTGGAACTGCTGCTGCCTTTCTGCTGTAAAGTGGAAGCTAAAGTGTCCTTCACCTGACATGCTACTCTTCTACCTAATCTTTTTTTTTCAATATTACAAGTGACAACCTGCAATTTTTTGGTATATTACAAGCAGTAGCAATTGCAAATGACTAAAATTTAGGCAGCTAAATATTTTAGAAATGCAAGCTGTCTTCATTTTCTAGTAATTGGAAGAACTGAACTCATAAATATCAGATCACCTTTGTTTATGCAGAGAATGTGGGCAAAGGCAAGACTGTCTAGCTGTGAGAAGTGTCCAGACAGCCTTCTTGCTTTATGTTCTTCATGCTCTTATTTGCCATTCAAAAATGCTCTATAATCTATACTGATGTTTCTTCATCTTCATGGGACTGTAAGGAGATTTAAGTAGTTAATATTTTTAACAGCATAGGGAAAAGGAAAATACAGTATATGCTTTAAATACTGTCATTTGGTCTGGAGGATATTTCAGTGGATATTTCAGGCAATTTGATTTTATTTCATTTTATCTTTATAGACATATGCTAATGCCATAAACTAGCTTTGCCTTGATCCCTTTGCCAGTGCAAGTAACTTTTAATTTCACTGAATACTTTTCTAATTTATTTCTTCACTTTTAAGGTAGAAAGTGTTTTGTGTCTGTAGAAGTCCTACATTCCAAAATCTGCTGGCTTTTTTTCTCTTCCTTTTGACTTGCAGGATATATTCATTGAAATGAAATTTTGGTGGAATTTGAATCTGTCCATATAAGGAAATACATGCAGAGCCATAATAGAAACATATAAAGCATAACCATTTATCAAAGAAATAAAATCTGTTGTCTTGGAAGGCGCTTTGAGTTTACTTCTTTTGGACTTAGACTTGTAGTGGAGGTCACAAAGCTTTATTATTTGATGGTATTGGGTGATTCTGAGATATTTTTATTTGGATTTCAACAGTCTGGAATGAGTGATTCAAATTATAAGCTGTACTTCTATTTTTAATGTTGGCACCCTAAGCAGTCTTAGGTTGGCATCCCTAAGGGACGAAATTGCTACTCTGCTCCTTTTGCTTTTTCTGTGTCATCTGAAATTTTGTTGTGTTGATTGCTTGTAGGATATTCAACCTATTTAAAACACTTTGAGGAGGTTAGTAACTTTGATTTAAAAAGTCCTCAGAAAGCAAGAAGTCAACTTTACCCACAACGTCATTGCACTCTTACACAGGAACTCAACATTATAGATGTCAAAAGAGTGAACATCCACATAGAACCATTTTGAGTCTCAAGTTAAAGGGAGGCAATCAGGGGTGTTCTTTGCCCATATGATTTTCTTTTTGGGAAAAAGCCTATTCATTTAATCTGTGAGTTATTCAAGAAGCTTGCAAACATAATGATAGTTACCGAAGATCTTTGATTGCTACCGTTTCTCTTGAGCTGAGGCCAAACTTTTTGTTTATTTGCCAATTAACATAAACATTGATTTTAGAACCACCTTATTAAAATTACAAAATAAAGGGTAGGGGATTTAAAATTATTTTTCTATATTTTGTACAGGCAACATTATCTTTCAAGAATGTCACAAAATGTTAAATCCAATTTAAGATTATAAAGTCATTAGGTAAAGACTGTTAACCATATCTCACTGGTATAGAAAACCACACCAAATAGACTGTACAACTACCTATTCAATTTGTTCAATTCCAGACTTTTCAGACTGATATTCAGAAGCACTGAAGAGTAACATAGAATCATAGAATGGTTTAGGTTGGGAGAGACCTTAAAGTTTACCTTGTTCCAAACCCCTGCCCTGGGCAGGGACATCTCCCACCAGACCAGGTCACTCAAAGCCTGATCCAGCCTGGCTTTGAACCCCTCCAGGGATGGGGCAACCACAGCTGCTTCTCTGGGCAATCTGTACATTTTCTGGGCGAACTGTAGTTTTCTAGTACAAGAGGCCTTTTTGTGACGCAGAACATCTTCAGTTAAAGTCAGTATTAAGAGTGACAAACATTTTATGCTTACTAGTCCCAGAATTTCAGAATTATTTACATTCTGGATATCCCTATGTTTGGGTCTCAAAGCAAGCCATTTTACATTCCCTTGTAATCCAAAGGACTGCATACCTGCCCTTTAAGGATTTGTACTCCTTCTCTTGATGATACTGAACACAGGGACTAAGATGTCTCAAAGTAGGACCCCTAGAATGAATAAGCACATTTTGAGAAAAGGAAAGACATTAAATGAATTACATCAGGGTTCACTGTAATTATAGTTAGAGTTAAGATAGCAAAATCAGGAAATTGTCACTCCTTATATTGTGATTGCTGCAATTCCTTTCTCTATGTGAAGCCACATAGAATTTCTGTCAGCAAAAGCCTTCATAGGTACATATTTTGTAACTGAGGCTGACAGCATGTGTTTAAAGAATGTCAGAAATGTGTTGTCTGATATGCTTTCTCTGTATGTTCCAAAATGTGCCGACAATATTCTTCAGGTTATGTATCTCAAAACAAATAATGATGCTGACTAAAACCAGAATTCTGTACTTAGAGTCGAATAAATAGAAGTCAAGGATCCCACGTATGAACAGACTTTCAGCTGTTGATGTATTTTGCTTTGCAGCCATTATGCCATTCATACTGGGAGACCAGGTAGGAAATGATCTATGAAAGAGTAGTACCAGAAAGTCATGGAAATTTATAAGAATTACTGATAAAATGTTGCCTTATTTAGTATTCATGTGGATGCATTCATAAGGAAAAAATATTGGTTTGGGGCGATGGGTTTTTGTAGGAAATGGCAGGAGAAAGAATATTATCTTTTTTTTTTTTTTTTTAGATTATTTTCTTTATACCGTTCTGGGTTTGAGTTTTTATTGAGAGGCAAACCCTCAAATTATGGTAGACACAGCACCATTTCAGAAGGTGTATGGATTTCAGACTGGGACTGCCTTCTATTCAGCCTGTCCAGAGCACAAGCAGAATGACATTAGGTCAGCCTGCACCCACTGGAGGCTGGAGGAGGCATGTTCTGTATGGTGTTTTTAAGTGTGTATATGGTTATATTATGTAAGGATGAAAGTCTTGGCAAATATTCTTTTATGCATTTTCTGCTATATAAATAATTCTGGCAGCTTTGTTGAATAAATCAGGATTGACTTCATATATACAGTCTTTGAACACTTTTCAAGTGTTTTCATCTAAATCTCTTCGATTTCACAACCTGTTTACGATGATCTCTTAGAAAGCTGTTTGGCTGTAGTGAAAGCTTCACTTGGTGCCTGTCGACGTAATATATTTCTTCAGTATTAGAGAACAGCAGTCAGACTTAGGAGCAGCACTACTGCAGCTTCTGCAAATGAATTGTCTTTCATACAAACACCCTGTTAATAAGGATAAGGGTACATCTTTTCTTCAAGCAAGATAAAAACTGCAGGAATTTGATGAAATGGATCTGTACAAAGGAAATCCGCATATAATGTATCACTATTTCAGATATTTTACTGTATGTGATTTTAAATGGAATGCCCTTTTCCTGCATACATGAGTTTGTTGCAGCTGGCATTTAACATTCTTTTATAGATGGAAAACTGCAGCCAGCTGTATGTACCTTGGATAAAGCATCTCTGCTGTAGTAACATCTCATAGGGCCTCAGATTTTCCCAAACTTCTGCTGTTTGTGGCTTGGTGGAGAAGGAAAACTTTTGCTTTTCTCTGCTTAGCTCTGAATCCATTTGATAAGGTTCCGCCCAAGTAATGAAATCACTTTTGAGAATGACATAAAATACATTTTTCATTATTAAAGAAAAAGTTTGCAGTCTTTTTGAACAGCTGTACTGCTGAGGTGGGTGTGGGTAGAATGTTGAAGTCTGGTGGGCAAGTTGCCAGAAAGGGCTTTGTGTGTTTAGATATGCTTAGAAAAAAATAGCTCTGAATTATTTACTTTATTCTGGGGGGTGGTGGAGGGTGGTCCCTAAAGAAGAATATTCTAAGTATGTTATTTTCCTCATAAGCTTAAACGCTGTCACTTTGGCATGATTCAGGTCTATGAACAGTGCAAAACTAACCTGAGTCAGATTAGTGATCAGAGGCTGTTCTTTCAGGACTTAAGATACCTTCAGAAGGAGTCTAACACATGAAGACAACTGCACAGACACTCTCCTTCACCCCATTGTTGCACATGGGACTTCCACACAGTCCAAGAGCTTGTTCTCTGCCCCTCTTATGGTAGGTTAAGATTCCTTGAAAAGAATTCGGAAATTGTTGTTGTACTCTCCTGAGTTTGGAGAGAAAAATTCTTTTTACCCTTTGATTGAGCTCTAGGAGAGATGGTTCTTCTTACTTTCTCTCCATCCTCATCCTACAGAATGAGTAGGAATATAGTAAAAAGGATTAATACTTCCTTCTGAGATTTTTAGCATTTTATGACAATCATGAATGACTGCAACATGTTGTGGCATTAAATTTTTGCCACTGTACCTCTATAGAACAGTGTACCAGCTATTGAACCTTTAATACATCTTCATGTAGCATTCTTCTATGACCCTTCTGGCCTTCCCACCTGTCCCCCATTGAGAGTGACATTAAATCTTCCAGAGAAACATATATGGAGATGCTGCTCTGAGCTTTGTAGTAACTTGGGATAGCAAAGACACTCCAAAGTGTGGGGAGATGGCTGCTTAATCCCAGAGTTATTTCTATTACATTTCATACAAGTTAGAATTTGAGTTATGATGCAAACCCAGTGAATTAATGTGTTTCTGGGTCCTTCTAGGGTCAGTTTTTTTAGGACATACACTTACATTTGGAAGATTGATTCTCTTGGACTCCAGAACTTTAATCTCAAGAGACATCTGTATTAAAGTAATTTAATATCAGAGTCAGGGCTTCTTTACACGGGGAAATTGACCAGCATTGCTATAAAAGAATAGCTTTACTTCAGTGTAACTCCCCCATGTGGACATTGTGCTCTGGAATAAAGCTGACTTCATTTTGAAATAATTACTCTCACTAATTGTTCCAGAATAGAGTGTCCACAGGAGGGAGTTATGCAGAAATAGCTATAACAGAATAGTTGCAGCTCAACTGATTTGTGCAAGGGTGGCACAAGATTTCCAGGGGTGAAAATGCAGTAGTTAGTCAGCTCTGCTCTTGTCGACAAACTGGTTTGCTGGTAGTGTTAGCTGTTTTTCCTATACAAGGATTTGTAGCTCCTACTGTGCTCTGGGAAATTGTAGCAATTTTGCATTAATAATGTTCTCTGAATAACTCAATAAATTGAATATAAAATACAGCTTTTTTTTCTCCTCCTCCTCCTATCCTCCCCCCTGCAATGTCCTTTCAGTTTCTAAATTGAATTTACTTTCGACCATATAATTCTTGGGTGAAAAATAATCTTTTGATTTTTTTTCTTACTGAGTTCTCTGACCTGCTGGTATTTGTCAGTTCACTGACCCTTCATGGCTCTCATTACATCTGAGTTAAAGAATATATTCTTGAAAGGTTTGTTCACCCTTGTCCCCACATGGTCAACCTTTATGCCTAAAAGCATGTCTGGTTTTTTGTTGTTTCCCGTCCTCCCCCTCCCCCCCGTAATGACAAAGAGCTGCATGCTGATACCACATTCTCTCTGTTTTCTAAAATACACTTCAGAAGTTGCTGATAGCTGCCTGAATTTCAAATGGCTGGGAAAAAAACCAAACATGCTAAATAAAAGTAAAATTGTAACTTTTCCCATAAAACCTACAGTTTCAAAATATGTTTTGTGACTCCTCAGAAATCTTAAGGAACTGAAGTTTTGTGCAAATTGCTCTGTGAAGGTCAGTGGTATGTTTTAGTCCTAGATCAACTAAAGAATCAGTATGTGGCCTTAGTGGAATCTCTTATGTGTCACCATTGCCCTCTCTGCACACATGGACATACTATAAGGCACATTTTCTAGTTGAAACCATCAGTTAACAGGTGCCACACCACTGCAAGTGCTGAACATTACATTCTATTGCTAAACTTGCAAGTTCTTCAGGCAGTCATTCAGGGCAGTGATTGAAGGATGGGAGCAAAGGTGCTTGAATTCTGGTAAGTTCTCCATAATACGTTGTGGGCAGTGATGAGCTCAGTTTCTGATGCCAGCTCAAAGTTACTTGGTTACATTGCCATACTGATGAGTCTGAGTTAATATGCCTCATTTTCCAAGATATAGTACTGTCCTAACATAGTCACTCATGGTGCACAGTAACCTGGCTACCTCTAGGAGTACTGGCACAGCAGGCTTGCAGACAGCAGGAATATACAGTGTAGACATTAAACACAAAGATTCCTGGTTGAGCATTGCAAGGGATTTGAAATAGTCACCCTCACTGAACCTTTTAATTGGGTTTCTGACTTACAGAAGCGTACTCCTAGCCAGTGTACTGGAAAGGAAGGAAGGAGTGAGTGGAGAAGTCTGAAAGTGAAGAAAAAGTTAAAATCAAAGTTAACCCAGTGAAGTGAGGTTCCACTGTTCTGAATATAATAACATGGATGTTTCAAAGTAGTGAAAACTGCTGACATAGAATAAAAGAACCTGCACTGAATCTAGTGAGAGTCTGTAGTGAAAAGGAACAGAAGACACCAAGGTTGAATGAAGTTCTCATGGAATCACAGAAAACCAGCTATACCAGATCGTTGCTTTTCCCTCCCTCAACAAATAGCCTATGCCTCTACCTGTGCTATTTCCAACGAACAGAAAAATCAGTGTAATCTTCTCCATGCTGCAACAGTCCTTTATATATTGAAATATTGCTGTTCCTTCTGCCTTTGATTTTCTCTTCCCTGGAGAAAGAAGTTTCAGCTTACTCAGTTTTTCCTCGTAGGTCTTGCTGTGTAGAGCTCCACTTGTTCCTAGTTGCTCTCTTTCAGACCGATTTCAGCAAGTTCATGTCTCATTTATGTGCTGCACTTGAGGCTTTACCTGTACCTCACCTAAAGGGCTACTTCATGTGTTCTAAGTACTTTATATATTCTGGTATGGTTTTTGTTTGCACAAGTTTTAATGTGAAGAAAGAGAAGTGAGTGCTTTTGCAAATAAACCAAACTTACTCATTCAAATTCAGACTAAGACTTAAAATGAAAGGGGGGAAATGGGTCAGACCTGGGCTGCTACTGAGCGTAACAGGAGCTGGGAATAAGGAGTGATTTCCTTCCATAGAGGAAATCTAAGAGGTGAACCAGGAAAATGACAAGAGAAGGAGCAGCAAAGCAATAGCAAGATTCTCTCAGCTAAAAGCAACAGAAAGGTCTAGCAGCTTTAGATTAAAAGGGCTGTGCCTTGATATTAGACCTACAATTCAATTGTTTCCTCTAATATGAGACCCATATATATCGTACAACTGTTAATTCAAACAAGGTGTTTCTAACTTGGATTACTTGGAGGTAATAGAGGCATGCAGTCCCCATCTCTATCTAGAGAATGACTCTATTGTGACTGCTTATATTCAGATCAGGCTAACTGGGGGCAATCTCTCTAAAGTATCACCATTTAACTGTGCTAGGATTAATAAACTTGGTTTGGCTGGCTTGAATACAGAAAGAAGGAGAAAGTAGAGTGAAGATTAAAGAGGGAGCTGAAGAAGACCAAGGGAACCAAGTGATCAAAAAGATTTTTCTTTTGTGCTATGAAAGGTATATTCACTTTGCTGTGACTTATACATTTGCTTTTCAGCTGAAAAGGGGTCCCTGTATTATCCATGCTAAAACTTTAGCAAAGGTCTTCATGCATTATCTACAGGGTCATTGTCCGTACTTTTGTCCAATACCCTCTTTCCAAGGGTTTGCTGTGGCAGCATATTTTGCTGCTTTCTTTCAAAACAGTGTTTCAGCAAATATGAAGAAGGTATTAAAAAATAAAAGCTATAGGAGGAACTCAGAGCAGAGAAATCTCTTAATATGGCCATGAAGTGCTGATCTGTAAGAACTGAGGCTTTGAGCACTGAAAACTTTCAATGTCCTTACTTATAATCTAGAGCAATGCCTCTGTGGGAAGAGAATTTATTTCTGACAAGTTGTACTGACATTGAAGAGATTGCTGTAAAGAGCAACGTCAGACAGTTTTGTTTCTTCACCCTGGTTATTGAGTTACTGAATTCTGAAATTAGTTGTCTGCCTGTCCAATGATATGATACTTTTCAGTCACTGGATAATTACCTCTGCAGAAAGAGCAGAGAAGAACATTGTCCCCATGCTCCCATGTGTCCTCATTTCTCAGCAGATTTGCAGAAAACTGTTACCAGGAGTACAGTACCACTAAAATGGGTCACCCATGATGCTACTGACTACCGTGTTTCCAACACGTGGCATTGTGGCAGTGTGAAGAATTCCCTGAGAGAATGTTTACTTGAGAATGATTAGGTGGTAACTGTAACTGCTAAACCAATATACCTTTAACTTTATTCTTCGTTAAACTGAGAGACAGGATATTCATTAAAAAGAAGAATGCTGCTTCTAAATTAAAAGAAATGCTAAATCAAACCAACTGCTTGCCTGCTAGACTTCTACAGCTGCTGTGCTGGAAGAGCCAGGATTCAGTGGGAAGAGTTTTTGAACAGCACTCCGGTGGTCAGAATAGGTCCTGTCCTGACATACTGCACTGCAGTTAATTCAGTAGCAGCAACTCATGGTAAGAGTTGTCTGGATATTAAGAAGAGGACAGTGGGCACATGATTTCTCTCTCTCCCTAGAAGTAGATCCTGGAGGACTTACAGAGGATTGCTGTTTCCCCCAACACGCACTCCTTGTGCAACTCAAAAAGCAGTCAACTGTTGTGTGCTTCCTCAGGCCTCTCACCCCTCAGCATCCTCTCTTCTCTATGTATCTCAGTCCAACATAATAGCCTAGCATACCTGATTTGGTAGTTACAACGCAATTCACAACTGTGCCCAATTGCAAGGTCCAATGTGAAGCTATCCTCAGAGGGCTGCAAGATCTGATCAAGGGGGTAAAGATTGGTTTTTCTATCCTCTTAGCCTGGCATGTGAAGCTGTTTCTTAAAGAATTTAAACTATGTAATTGAGGCTCTTTGTTTTGTTTTGTATTTTTCTTGAAACAGGACTAATATGGAAATTTAAAGATACAAGTGGTCCCTTCTGAAAGTTCCTAACATTGCTATCAGTATCATTCCTTTTTATAAACAGAACTGTTACAGTTCTAAGAAATAAAGTATTCAAAGAATGCACTCATAAAAGATTACGCATACAATGGAATTTTTTAGCCTCAATGGGAACAGAAGGCTTTGTGAGAAGTGTTTGTGTGCAATGAACATAATGTTTAAATCAATTTTTAAGCCCTTGCTAATGAAACACCACCCTTTGAAGAGGGTGTACACAAGGCATGCATCTTATAGATGCACAGCATACCAGCTCCTGCCCAGCATATCAAGGCCCCAAGGGTTTAGAGTGTGAAATAAATGTTCAAAAAGAACCATGCTAGAAGGGGAGGGGAGCGGGGAAACAGCCTGAACTGCAGCTTGGAGTGATGTGAGATTCCCTTAGCTCATGTTTTCCGTTGTTTCATCATATGATTTGGCAATTCTGCAGAGCTGGTGTTAAATACATCACAGTGGAGTGCGACAGAGATACTTCTGAGCCTTGGATGAGTGACAGACCTCACAGAAAAGTAGTTACATGACAATTCCTATCTGTTCCACTTTTGTAGTCCAGTTTTTGTTTCTGTTGTGGTCTCCAGTCTGTTTCTCCAATCATGTAACTGGGTTTCCTTTAGAGAGGGACATGGTTGGTGACACTGCCCCTTCTCAGATTTTTAAACGAAAGGGGGCATCCTTCAGCTGCATCCTTCCTTCACATGCATTACCTGCTGGTAGAAGTCCTGCAGGCAGATACCCTTCACAACTCAACCCTAGCATTGCTCAAGTTTAGCAATACAGAAATGCAGTTTAGGAAGAATTGGTCATTCTGAAGATTTGGTGAATGGTGATGGGTATGTACCTTCCAGACTATGAGATGCTTCCAAATAATTTCATGGAATCATAGAATGGTTAGAGTTGGAAGAGACCTTAAAGATTATTGATTTCCAAGCCCCCTGCCACAGGCAGGGACACCTCCCACTAGAGCAGGTTGCTCAAAGCCCCATCCAGCCTGGCCTTAAACACTTCCAGGGATGGGGCCTCCACAACTTCTCTGGGCAACCTGTTCCACTGCCTCACCACTCTCACAGCAGAGAATTTCTTCTTAATATCTAATCTAAATCTCCCCCTTTCCAACTTAAAACTGTTACCTCTTGTCCTATCACTCCACTTCCTGACAAGGAGTCCCTCTCCAGCTCTTCTGGAGACTCCCTTCAGATACTGGAAGGCTCCCCGGAGACCTCAGAGGTTTCCTCAGAGAGCTGTCAAAGTTTGCTTTGTGAGTCGGCTATAAGGTTCATTGCCAGATGATATGGGTTCTTGGTCTTGACTGGATACAAAACATTGCCATCGCAAAAGTTGTCTTGCCCACACATTTGTTCCTACAAACTTTAACAAATTACAAGCAAAACAAGACACGTGCACAAAAGCCACTAAGTAAATTTAGTAGTTCTTTTTTCAAGTGAATGTTTAGATCAACCGTTGCACAACAGTTACTCAGAACTACATGGAGCTGAGTATCTCTGGTATGAATTTATCTCTGGAATTTCCACTGGTTAACAGAGTTTGTTACATACTCATTTCAGCAAGGATAACCCACTGGAAAATAAATTGCTGGGAAATACTGCGTCTTGCTAGACCTTTCTTTTGGTGGTGTTTTTGTTTAGCTATCACTGCATCTGGTGAGCACATTCAGACGGGGGAGACCAAAAAAAAGAAGAAAGCTTAGAGAGCAAGTGAGAAGTTCCTGGAATGTTACAAGCTGCTGTGTCACTGGGAATGGCAAGGCTGGCAGGCAGAAAGCTTCTCTCTCCGAAGCTGACACTACAGTGGGAAAATTTGATACTTCTTAGGTAGTGAATTGACAAAAGCCATAACTTTGAAGTAAATGTGTAGTTGCAAACAAAGACCGAATATCCTGCTCCTCTTAATCAATTTCTCTTCTCCTTAATTCATATACCCTATACTTGTTAAAATATGCTTTCTGAACTGTATTCTTTGAAATCTTGTGGTCCACATGGCCTTACGTTTTGTAGACCTAAGTGCTACCGTACAATTTAAAACTACTTCAATTGTTTTTATTTTAAAACTGGGCAGCCTGTTCCAGTGCCTTGATATCTATCTACCCTCTTCTGGTTTGAAGCCATTACCCCTTGTCCTGTCGCGACCTCCTAGTTGATCATTTTGAAGCCTCCAACTTTCTTGTAGGGAAGATGCTGGAAGGCTGCTATAGGGTCTCCATGCAGCCTTCTCTTCTCCAGGCTGAACAGCACCAGCTCTCTCAGCTTGTTTTTGTAGAAGAGGTGCTCCAGCCCTCTGGGCACCTTCGTGGTCCTCCTCTGGACCTGCTCCAACAGGTCCATGTTAGTGGACATGTAATGTTGATGGCTGTAGTAGTCCAGGTGGGGTCTCCCATGAGTGGAGCAGGTGGGCAGAGTCACTTTCCATGTCCTGAGGGCCATGCTGCTGTTGATGCCCGAGGTACTGTTGGCTGTCTGGGCGGCAGAGGTGTTATTTGCTCCCCTGTGCTTACACAAACATTTGGTCAGGCGGGAAGAGCTGACTTTCCTACCAACGGACAGAACCGGGCCGGTGCGAACTGACAGGCGGGAAGGCGAAGGGTCGGGAGCACCTTCTCCTGCCAAAGGCGGTGAAACGGAACCCCAAAAAATGCGGGGCGACGCGCTGGGATCTTTGCCGGTCTCCGGTGCGGGGAGGGGACACAGGGACGGGGACGTGCGGGAGGCGGCCAGCGCCAGGTGGCGCCCCTTCCCCTCCCGCAGCCGGACCGGACCGGGGCGGCGGGGTGGGTCTCGGCTGCCGCCCTCGGCTGCCTCCGGTCCTTCCCCCGGCCCTGGCCATGTCGGTTCGGGATCGCCGGTCCAAGCCCTTGTGAGAGCCCGGGTTGGGGGTAGAGGGGTCCGGCGGGTTGGAGGGCAGCGGCGGGCTCTGCCTCCCGCGTCGCCTCCCCACGGCAGGGGGGTCTGGCCCCAGGGGAGGAAGCGCCGAGGAGGATCGTCTGCCTGTGGGGAAAATTGTTCCGTGTCTAGACGATTTCATAATACGGGGGGAGAGACGCAGAAAATTACTAATCGTTAAAAGGGAAAAAAAAAAAA